>CAWUFW010023879.1:0-68328 GCA_963921515.1 Calotriton arnoldi | reverse complement strand
GTGGTAGGCATCCGGGCCCCTATGTGTATATGTGGCATTGGTGATGGCCATCCCGCCCCTATGGTGCTGCTGTTGCTGGTGTAAGTAATTTCTGCATCCCTCTGTGTGTGTGTGATGTGTCGGGTACGTGTAGTTTGTTTTTGTGGTTGGTGTCTGACTTACCTTCTGCGCCGTACGCGTCCGTGCCTGTTCCGGTAGTAGATGTAGAATATTGGTAGGATCGGCACGATGGGATTCATGGTTGGTTCGTCTTGTTCGTCTTTCTCGTTGCTTCGCCTCGTCCTCGTCGCTGGCGTGTTCGTCTCGTAGCCGTGGATCGTGTTGTGGCGCGAATCGGAGCTTAGGTGCGCCTCTCCCGGATGCTTTGACGTGCCTTGCGTAGCGACGGGTTCGGCGCGTACGGGAAGCGCATCGTACTTGTCCGGCCGGACGGGGCTGCGTTTTGGCTTCCGTGCGACTCGATTCTGCGTTTACGGATCCGGCTCGGTCGGGGAACAGGACCTGGATTGGGTGAGTGCGACTGGGTCGGAATCTATGCTGTTGTGCGCATCGTACTTGCTCGTTCGGACTAATGTGCGGTTCGGTCGGGAAACAGGCATTCGCATGGCTTTTTTCCCGACCGAATGATGTTAGGTGCGCCTCCGACCGAGATCGGAATCGGCCCCTAAATCTGCTCCAACTCCTGCTAAGGCCATAAGCTAAAGCTAAGGCCATAAGCTAAGGCTAAGGCCATAAACAGAAAAACTCTCACATTTCCCCCTTTCATGTGGCTTGCCGTTTTCCTTTAAAGCTCAGACCTGAGCATTAACAACCCTATATATTTTCAGTGTCCCCTTGCCAAATCTCAATTTATTCATCTAAACTTCCTACCCGAGCCATGTCTGACACTGACTCAGATGACGCTACCGCCCCTACTCCTAACATGGACAATGAGGCCTTTAAAAAAATCATACATAAAGAAATGAGGTCCTGTGTGCTCGAGACCTTGAGTCAGGTCATGTCCTCCAAAAGGTCTTTCCCTACTGAGGAGGACGAGATTACAGAAATCCTGGACCCCAACTACACCGATATCACCGAAATAAGGGGCAAAAAACTAAATAAAAATAAAAACATTGAACAAGTAACCCCTAAGAGCACGATGGGAGGTCCAAGCACCTCATCTAATCCTGGAGGTCCTAGCACCTCAATTAATAATGGAGGTCTTCGCACCTCGAACTGCCTGGGTGTCCCTAGCGTCACAACTTATACTGGTGTCCTTGGCGGCACAAAACATCTGGGTGTCCCTAGCGGCACAAAATATCACGGTGCTCATTACAATGCTGGAGATAATGATTTGCATGATGATGAATCATCTGACATACCTGATGAATACGTCCTAGACCTAGACGAGGATGATCAAGAATTTTACAGCCCTGAGGAGGAACTCCCATCCTCATCAAAAGACTATATCCTTAACCCCTTTGGGGAAGAAATGTTCTCCCCACTAAACATCAAACACCCCAGAAGTGGTGGCCGCAAGACCATGTGGCCAAGTTCATTAAAAAATGGCTAAGAAACCTCTTAGAGAGAGACACTCGGAATATACTCAGAGCCGAATGCTCAAGACCCTCAATCGAGGACAAGACCTGCCACACTCCTAATTTGGACCCGGAGCTGATTAAATTCCTATTCAAGCTCGGAAGAAACCCGAGAAAAGGGATGGAAAGATCCCTCAAGGGTTGCCAGGACCGTCTTCTTGACGTCCTGGGACCCTTAGCCAGAATCATAGACTCCGCTGAGGAAAGCCACATTAATGGCACACCTCTTAATACAGATTTAATCAGAGGTTGGAGCCAGAGAGCGCTACTACTGCTGGGCAATGCCAATGCAAGCCTCAATGCAGAGAGAAGAAGAGTCGTACTGACCAAAATCAACCCTAAACTAAGTGACATGGCGGACAGAGAACCCTCGCAAAATCCAAAAGGGTTACTCTTCGGGGAGGATCTTATAAAATCTTTGGGAAAGTACGTGTCAACATTTACGGCCTTTGATAAGGCCCAACAAAATATGAGGTGAGTGTTTAACCCTAACCTTTTTGGCCGGGCCGGAAGAAGGGGCCTCTCTTCCGGCCGCTTCAATCAAAGGCCCTATTCAAGATCCCGAGGCTACGGAAGAGGCTATCAGCCCAACAATCCTCCTCAATTCTACCCCCAGAGAGGGAGAGGACCTCGCAACAGAGGGTTTAGATCACGCGGACCCACCAACAACAACAACCCACCAAGTGAGTACTTCTCCCCTCCCCCTTCTTTCCCCCAAAAGGTGGGAGGCAGACTCAAATTCTTTTATCAGAATTGGAGATTAATTACCCAAGACCCATGGGTATTAAACACCGTCAAGGGATTTATGATAGACTTTATAGAAACCCCTACACAAACCTCTTTCCCGGGAGACATCCCGCTCTCTCTAGATCAACAGAAAATAGTAGAGGAGGAGATCTCCTCCATGCTTCAGAAAGGAGCGATAATAGAAGTCCCACTGGAAGCTTTGAGATTTATAAGCACACTCTTTCTCGTAGAGAAAAAGGACAAGGGTTGGAGACCCGTGATAAATTTAAGAGAACTAAACAAATATTTGGTTTACAGGCACTTCAAGATGGAGGGCATCCACCTCCTGAGGGATCTATTACTAGAGGGAGACAGGCTAGTCAAACTGGACCTAAAAGATGCATACTTCACCATCCCATTGGCCAAAATCCACCAACCCTTTCTCCAATTCATGTGGAAAAACCACCTATACCAATTTCAGGCACTTCCTTTCGGGCTATCCTCTGCCCCATGGTGTTTCACCAAGGTCATGAGAACAATCGCCTCATCCCTAAGAGAAAGAGGTATTCGTCTGATTGTATACCTAGACAACATCCTTATAATGTCCCAAGACCTCTCACAGATAGTCCAAGATCTGAAGACCGTTATGGACCTTCTAGAAAGCTTAGGATTCATCATAAACAAAGAAAAATCGATTTTGACTCCTTCCAGAACTCTGGAGTTCCTAGGTTTCACCCTAGATACATTGAGTTGTCTCCTGTCACTCCCTTCAAAGAAAATAACCAAAATCAGGAAGGAAATAAGACATGTCCTGAAACAAGAAGCCCTATCTCTGAGGGAGCTAGCCAGACTACTGGGTCTCCTCTCCTCCTCCATCCAAGCCATCTTTCCGGATCCCCCTAAACTATCGGGCCCTCCAAAGGGTAAAAGCGAGAGCCCTAAGATCTGGCCTTTGGTATGGAGATCGCATTACCCTAGATCAGGAAGCCAGATCGGAACTAGCCTGGTGGCTCGAGAACCTAGATGCTTTTTTGGTTCAATACCAGAGTTTGTTTTAGAATCAGATGTGAGCCTTCATGGCTGGGGAACTTGCCTTCTCAATCAGAACACCGGTGGTATCTGGTCGCAAGAGGAGTCCTCTCACCACATAAATTACTTGGAACTAACAGCTGGTCTTTACGCCCTGATGAGCTTCAGACACTCTCTCCAGGGCAGGTCAGTCATCTTAAAGATGGACAACATGTCCGCGGTAGCCTATATAAATCGTCTGGGAGGTACCAAATCTGCGGACCTCTCGAATTTAGCCCAAAAACTTTGGATGTTCTGTCTGGAACACAAGATCGCTCTCAGAGCGGAATACCTCCCAGGGAAAACGAACATCTCTGCGGACTGGAACTCGAGGTTCCTGCTAGATCACAGCGATTGGAAATTCAATGTTTCTGTGTTCAGATCTCTGAACAAGATTTGGGGACCCCTAGAGATAGATCTCTTTGCGAGCAGACTAACCTTTCAATTGGAGAAATACTTCAGCTGGATGCCCGACCCGGGTGCTCTGGCAGTGAACGCCTTCCTACAGTCTTGGAAAGGAGTCAAAGCGTACGCCTTCCCTCCCTTTGCCATGATCCAGAGAGTTCTACAGAAAGTGAGATAGGACCAGTGCTACCTTTTCCTAATAACTCCCTTCTGGCCATCTCAGGCCTGGTTCCCCACCACTCTAGAACTAGCTTGCAACCCCCCCTTCTTAATTCCTACCCAAGAGAATCTTCTAACAGACGTAGATGGAGGAGGTCACCCCCTAATTCAGGCCGGGAGTTTAACCCTTCTTGCCCGGAGAGTGTCAGGAGATCCAATGAAATCTCAGGGCTTTCGTCGACAGCTGCAACTCTCCTCGGAGAGTCTTGGGCCCCAGGCACTCACTACAGATATAACAACATATGGAGAAGCTGGGTACGTTGGTGCCTGGAAAGGAACCTGGATTCCTTGGAGGCACCTATTGTTGACATAGTAAACTTCCTTGTCGAGCAGTTTGAAAGGGGTCTCAGCTATAGAACTATCAACTGCTATAGATCGGCTATCTCTGCTGGCCATGTCCTTGTCAACGGTAAAACGGTAGGTAAAAATGTCATTGTTTGCAGAGTAATGAAAAGCATTCGTCTAAGAAGGCCTCCTAAACCCAAATACGAGAGTCTCTGGGACGTTAAGCTAATTCTAGATCTTTTCACTAACTGGCCGGATAATACTCTCCTGAATAGAAAAAATCTTTCCATCAAGCTTGCAGCTCTGCTATGCCTAATCTCTTGCCGAAGGGCTTCTAATGTCAAAGCCCTTGAAATCACCAATAGATCCTATAACATGTTTGGTGTCAAATTCGAGTTATATAGAAGAACTAAGACTATGTCTGATTCAATCTTTTATCCACGTTTTGATTTATGCCCAAAACTTTGTGTAGTGGATTGCATGAGAGAGTATGATCGCAGAATGTCTGGTTTTCGTGCCCAGGGTGTAAACCAGTTACTTATATCCTTTGTTAAACCCCATAAAGGTATAACCTCGACCTCTAATGCCAGATGGGTTAAAACTGTCATGAATTTAGCAGGTATTGACTTAAAGAAATTTCAAGCTCACTCTCTTAGAGGTGCTATGGCCAGTAAATCTCTCTGGTCTGGAGGTAAGTTGGATGATATCCTCAAAGCGGCCGATTGGTCGAATGCTAGCACTTTTGCACGGCACTATTGCAAACCTATTGAACACATGTCTGATGTAGTCTTACAAAGCTACCAACATGCATAATGGTAGCCTCCGTTCTTGTAATAAAATTGCGATTCTCATATTACCATGACTAGAGAATCTGGATTTCATTAAAGACACGGAGGCTAACATTATCCCACCCATCCCTCCCCTTGGATGGCTGAGGCTTACAGTGTTAGAAATGTCTTAGAATTCATTTAATAACTTATTAAGATTTATACTATGTGTTTTTTTCTGGAAGTTCTTACCTCTCTCTCTTTTCAGGTAACCTTTCATAACTGCGAGGCGTCTGACCTTTGGATCCTCCTTCGTTTATCATTCTCCTTCGGTTGACCACCTGAGGATCGTTTAGAAGATTAAAATTCGTGGACTTATTCTCTTCTCCACCACATTTAAAAGAGGCAGATTGTTGATGGCTCACGCCTATTATTTGTTTCTAATGTTCTGTTCTGGAACCTTCTTACATTGTGATGTATGCGGCTGCTTGGACCGCATTAAAAGAAATATTCATGCATAATGTTAGGCTCTGTGTCTTTAATGAAATCCAGATTCTCTAGTCATGGTAATAGGAGAATCGCAATTGTATTGGTGATTGATTTTATCCGTGATTGGCATATTTGATTTACTAATAAGTCCCTAGTAAAGTGCACTGTGTGGGCCCAGGGCCTGTAAATCAAATGCTACTAGTGGGCCTGCAGCACTGATTGGCAAGTGCACCCACTTGCCAGGCCTGTTCCTCCCCTTTTACTGCATACAAGTCACCCCAAGGTAGGCCCAAGGCAGCCCTATGGGCAGGGTGCAGTGTACTTAAAAGGTAGGACATGTAGTGGTGTGTTTTCACATGTCCTGAGAGTGAAATACTGTGCATTTCACTTTTCACTATTGCAAGGCTATCTCTTCCATAGGTTAACATAGGATCTGCCTGGAAACACCTTTCCAAGTGCAGATTCCCATTGGAAGATGATAGGAAGTTGGAATTTGGGATGTCGGAACTTACCATTTAAAAATACATATTTTAGTGGAGATGGTTTTTAAATGGCAGGTTTGAAAATGCTACTTGTAGAAAAAGGGCATTTTCTTGCTTAACCATTCTGTGCCTGCCTGTGGATTCCATGTCTGTGTTGCCTGACAGCTCTGCTTTCCTGCATACAATTTAGACAGTCACACAAAGGGAGTTGAGGTATGCCCTGCATATCCTGATGGCCCATCACTAGGCTGATGGGCCTTCCTGAGCTAGAGTGATGGGAGGAGTTGTTACGGACACCTGAATAGTGACAATGCTGTCGCCACCCCCGTAGCATGGGTCTGGAGCCAAGACCAGGCAGGACATGAACGTATGCACTACAAAGACAATCCTTTGAAGAATGCCTACTTCAAAGGCCAAAAGGGGTATAAGTATTGGACCTATAGCCTAACATTTTTAGAATACTCTGGACTAAGGATTCTGCCAAGAAGAAAAGCTGGAAACGCTATCAGGAGAGACTACCACTTTACTGCGTGCTTTGCTGCGTTGGCCTGCTGTGCGCTACTTCTGTCTTGGGCAGTGAAAGGACTGGACCGAACTTTCATGATCCTGCTGCTTAAGTTTCTCCATGGGCTTGAGGTAGAGCTTGCCTCCTGTTGGAAGTCTCAGGCACATCAAAGACTTTGACTTTATCTGCTTACCAACACTGGGAAATGCTTGTTCGTGCTGCATGCATTGTGACCTGTGGGCCCCGCACGACGCATCGTCCCGCTTCACATCGCAGCCCCGCCAGCGCTCCTGACTCTCAACCTCACGGAGTCCGAGCTGCAACGCGTGTGACTTCAAGGGCCCAACGACTTCTGCACCAACCTCCGGAGCCAACGCCGTATCTTCGGATCACAAGGTCCACGATGCCCTGTTTCCGGGTCTTCCTGACACCATAGCTGGCCCGCGACTTCGTGGACGGCCTGAACAGTTGAATTTGTTGTTTACGACGCCACAATAGCCCCGGACGGAGCTATCGACTTCGAGGAACTGTATTTTAAGCTGATTCTTACAAAATGTGTATCTTAATTTATGTATGTTGGATTTTTATCGTTTTGGTCTTGTTTTACACAGATAAATACTGGCTATTTTTCTAAAACTGGTGTGGTGTCAGTTTGTAGTGTTTTCACTTTGTTACTGTGTGTTATGTGCAAACGCTTTACACTTTGCCTCTGAGATAAGCCTGACTGCTTGTGCCAAGCCACCAAGGGGGTGAGCAGGGGTTATCTTGAGTGTGTAATCCCCTTACCTTGACTAGAAGCGGGTGTTCCATCTTGGACAGGGTGCAAGCCATTGCCAGCTAGAGATCCCCATTTCTAACAGTCTCGATAAAAGGGTTAGTGTAGGACAGAACCCCTGTGCAGATTTATATTAATGGTGGTGCATGGGATAGAAAGCAGAGAAAAAAACTAAACATGAAAGCAGATTCCATCCACAACTATGAAAATATGGAGACATTTGTAGCCGGTTATGCTGGACGTAAACCACATGCCGAATGCCAGATGGCAGAGGAAGGCAGTTCATGTAGACAGAAAATAGTGAATAGTGCAGAAGGTCTTAAGGCACAAGGAACCCATAGAAGAACAATCAGCGATTTTGGTAACAAGCATTGCCAAAACCAATAGGCCTGAGAATGCATGCTTCAAGTCCCACGTGCATGCATGGCGCCGGCAAATTTAAAATGGGTTTTATTTTAAAGAAAATCTAAGCCAAGATGGCTGATGATACTAATGCATATTGCCGCATGCACACATAAGCGTCGTGACAGGTGGGTGTTGATGCATGAGTAAGTCATAACGTATGCAAATATTGCAAGCTAGGCAGCAATTTGTAATTTACTGTTCTAACATCGTCGAAGGCCATGTTAGAAAGGTTAATTAAAATGTTTCAAACCTGGAAAAAAAGTGCGTACAAAGCGCAAAAGCAAAAATGGGTGGCCTGGCGGTACTTTGCAGCTGCCAGGTCCCTGTAAAAATGAAATAAATAAATATATTGTAACACGGGGAGCAGGACAGGGAGTTGGTAGGAAACATCGGAGTGGAGTGAAAAGGAGGAGCATGCTCAGGAGTAAAAAAACAGAGGAAGACAACCAAGAAACGCATGCACTACCATAGAGTGCTCAATCGCAAATAAAAAGAGTAACCTCAAATATGCAATGGAAGGATGCAACTCCTTCATTCAGAATACTGCTGAAGGCTCCTAGTTGGGAGAAACACAAGAATAGGGAGGAAGGGCGTGGAATCAAGAACAAACAACTGAGATAGACAACTAAGCCATCCAATCATAAGCAAGAGGCTAAAGAAGGCTCACTCTAAGTATATGTAAAGTACTGGATACAATATATCTTGCTAACAAATAGATAAAGCTGTTTGTAGGAAATACCTAAAAAGGAGAGTTTTGATTAAAGGCCTAGCTAGGTGGAAAGCCGTTCCACCTATATTACACAGAGCAGCCAGAAATAATTTGGTGGTACAAAATCTCTAAAGCAGCCACACTGAGCATCAGAGATGAGAGATTTACTAAGCTTGAGTTGACTAGCATGAATATTTTTGTAGTATCTCCCATCCCTTGCCAGATCAGCAGCCGGGACCCATTTTGGAGCCGTTTCGGTGCGGGGATGCCACTTATTAGACGAGTGAAAACACGATGTTGGAACCTTGTGAATGACGAAACGCTTTTTGGCTGACAAAGAGAAACATAGTATTGACGACTACATACGTGGACGAATGTATCCATAATTTCTTCTTTGCAATAAAATGGTTTAAATGAAATTTAAAAAAATCTGATTTTGGCATTTTCTGTTCGTAGCTCAGCAGGTGTATATGTCAAATGTGTCTGATCGCTAAGATGTACTTGGTTCAAGTCCAAATCCGTACCTTTTTTATTGTGACACAATAAATCACCATGGTAACACTTAAAGTTAAAGCAATGTACATACTCCCTCTACAGGAAAATATAAGAACTGCACAAAGAACGTAAAAAGAAATGCTGCCCCAGTCAGTGTTAGTCAATCAAAGTGCCTTTCAATTCATTGCTGTTGGCAAAATATTAGACTGTTTGTATTCTATTAACATACCAATGATATTCAGAACAACTGGTTCTATATTTTATTATATAGTTTTTTTTTTACCTTCGTCGTGAGTAATTTCTATATTAATAAGAGGGGCTGGTGAAATATAATCAACTTCACGTTGGTTACATTCACAAAACCATAATGAGAGGTCAAATCTGAATGCAACCACAAAGCGCCCAATTTGAACATGAACGAAGTTGGGATGGTCATGGTGTAGCGAGGCCAGAAAACATTTCCTTTCATATGGGAGGAAGGGGTACCTGCTGAGCGTCAGCCCGAATACCGACAGGCAAACATAAAATAGACGGGTTGAAATTGGTATGAAAAGAAGAATAAAATGCAGACGTTCGTATTTCCAATGGGCAAAGTACGAGTGATGAAGAAGTGTCGAGCGTTCAAGGGCTGGCAATGCAACTGCGTGAACACATGGATGGAAGAGCAAATCCGGAAGGACTTGTAGACCAAGGAAAAAACACAGATCCATATGTGCTAATATCTACATCTGTCAGAAATTGGATAGATTGCAAACGGGGGGCAACGTCTAAATTGAGAAAAAAATATCTCATATTCCTTTCAATATGGCTGCATGTGCAGTATTTGGAATGCTTCACCTACTTAGGGAAAGGGGAGGAAAACTATTTTTCACCTGAAGAATAACTGTCCTTGCTATGATTAATGACAAAACACACAAGATGATGGACGGAATGCTGCACATTGGCAAACATTCACCCCCAGTCACAGATCTAGGTTTAATCCATCGTTATTTAGCTTCACCACGCCACCCCAGTTCAGACATAGCCATATGCAAATCAGTCTTGACCCTGTGCCTCATGGGAACAGTCCAGACCGAACTGCCAAGCCATGTCTTCCCTGGACTGGAATCAAGCATCCTAGGACCGGTTTCAGGCTATCAGCCTTCATCAGCCAGGATAGCTTGACTCCAGTGGCGTAGTGAGCACGGGACCCACGTCTGGGCATACCCTTCCCACTTAGGGCGAAATGCAAAACACACAAGATGATGGACGGAATGCTGCACATTGGCAAACATTCACCCCCAGTCACAGATCTGGGTTTAATCCATCGTTATTTAGCTTCACCACGCCACCCCAGTTCAGACATAGCCATATGCAAATCAGTCTTGACCCTGTGCCTCATGGGAACAGTCCAGACCGAACTGCCAAGCCATGTCTTCCCTGGACCGGAATCAAGCATCCTAGGACCGGTTTCAGGCTATCAGCCTTCATCAGCCAGGATAGCTTGACTCCAGTGGCGTAGTGAGCACGGGACCCACGTCTGGGCATACCCTTCCCACTTAGGGTGAAATGCAAAACACACAAGATGATGGACGGAATGCTGCACATTGGCAAACATTAATGACATTAATGACATGCCAAGGCTTTTCACCCCAATCTAAAATAGTCCTGGCTAGATATTGCGAAGATGGGCTCACTGCAGCCACTTGCCTGCTACCACAGTGTACTTAAAGTTACTTGTATTTGTGCTTTTTTTGCAAGCGTTTCTTTCAGTAGAACCCCTGGTATCACAGCTTACATATCGGAAGACTTCCTGGGACAATACCTACAGTAAGGGCTGCAATGCATATCACTCTTGCGGGAGCATTTCAGTATGTCACATTGAGCAACAGCCAAATAAGTTCTGGAGCACAATTTTTGTGATGTGGGCAATTTTCTGTGATTTCTTGGGCTTCATAACTGCAAATAGGTTGCTTTACAGCCACCCCTGGAGACTGTGCATCTGTGTTGCAAACTGAACATCTGCCAGTTCTCCAGCATTATATCTTCCATGATCAATGGTGTCTTGCATTTTAATGGTTCTCATGCTTTGGATTTTTCATAGATTCACAGTCTTGATTTATTCCCCGTCACAGGGCTGGGAATCTCTTGTACTTTTAAAAGAGCAATAAACAGTGTTAAAATAGCCACAGTCCCAGCAACAGTGTTTGTTTAATAGCACATGCACTGCATTTGAAATGACCCAAACTTAAGCCAATGAGGTGAAGGTGCACACCTCTTTTCTCCTCCTAGAGGCCACCATATCTCATATTTCCACTGTACGTTTTGTATGAGGTTGTCGCTTGTATGACCTCTGCCCTATCTTGACATATTGGCTGCACTTGTAAGGATTCTTGAGGTTTTCTTCAACGACCCTAGACTCCTGCCAGTTTCTGCTTACGTTACACAGTACAGAGACTTGTTTCTAGGGTTATTTCACTTTTATTCTTGCCCAGTGGTAAGGTTCATTTGTCATCATGACAGACAAACAGGAAAGATTTCTCTTCAACATGTGTTTCTCTTGTGAACAGAAAAGCTCTACACTGATGACCCTCATGACAAATGCCTATATTGCTTACACCCAAAGAATACGGTGTCTCACTGTGACATTTGTCAGACGTTTCCTTCAAAGAACCTCAAGGACTGAGAAAGGAGACTGGACTTGTAGTTTTTGAAGAGGAAAGATTCCCCCTCTGTAGGGGATGCTCCCTTGTTGGGAGATAAACCCAGGCAGAGTGCTCCACCAAGCACTTACATGAAGGTGGCGCAAAAGTGAAACATTTTGAAAACCAGAACTGGGATTTTCGGAGAGAAAAAAGCACCAGGAGTCACTTCTCTGAAGAAAAAAACGAAATTCCTTGACAAGGCATCGAAGAGGGGTGGAGTACTGTGTGCTCAAAATGTTGCATAAATGCAGCTCCTGAAAGGCTTTGTCAGAGCTACATCTGAACCATCATTGATGTGAAGCTTCTGGTCGATGAAGAAAGGAACACAGGTATCAACCAACTCTTCCACATTACATTCCACTGTCGGTAACTGTCCCATCAATGGTGACTCTGTCAACAGTGACCATGACGATGACCTTGTCAACGACAGTTCCATTTATGTCACTATACACAAACTTGTTGATGATAGCTCCATTAATGACACACTCAAGGACCATGGCATAGGACTTTACTATTCCACCTTTGTCAGAGCTTCATTTGTTTTTTACAAGGATTCCAGCTTACCCATTGCAGGTTTCGTTGCAACTACCAGTGCTAGTTACATTAGTGACCAGGAGCATTTGGATACAGCTAACATTCCAATACAGCACTATGTGCAATATATCCTGGAAAATGAGCCCACTATGGAGCAATATGTGCAATCACAATATGATGGAGATTCCAAAAGGGCTTATGAGATACAACAGGAGTATTAAGAATGCTTCAAAAACTATGAGTGACTCAAGAGGCCAGACAGCACTGTTGGGACCCTCCAATGACACCCGTAGCCTTTCTTAATACTCTTCCAAAGGTTGGTTCTGCAGTCTCAATCTTAATATCGGGTCCTCCAACGGGTGCCTATGCTTCAGCAATATCATCAGCTGTCACCAGCCACCCACCAGTGGCAGAGTCTCCCTAGCCACATTCTTTGCCAGAACAGCCTCTAGCCCATCCTAAACAACTGCCTCTGCCAATTCACCCAGTACCACTCACACCTCATGATATGGGTGAGGATGCAGAGCAGCAAGACAGCGATGAGGGGGATGAACAAGAGGAGGAAGAAAAAGAGCTGCATGTTGATGAAGTGGATCATGTCGGAGATCACCAAGAGGATGACGAATGGAGAGACATTGTTGTCCCTGAAGAAGGAGATAGGATACCTCCACACCCGGAGTTGCACTCAGATGATATTGTGTCTGTAAATGTGATACTTGTGAGAGCAGCCAAAATGTTCACCGCCATCATGCGGCCATTCTCCGCCCACCAGATAAGGATGGCGGGCGAAGTGCTGGCGGACGGAAAGCCCATCCGCCACGGGTCCGACACAGGCAATCGTTACGATTGCCTGTTGGACCCGGCCAGCGTACCCAGAATGGTGGCGGTGGCTAGCAGGCACCGTCTGCCACATTAGGATGCAGCATCCCCGCCAGCCTTTGAATGGCAGTTCAACTGCCATTCAAGGACTGGCGGGGATATACTTTGAGGGCCCGCTGCGGGCCCCCCTTGTGCAGGGGCAATGTCATTGTGCACTTGGTGCACAATGACATTGCCTGCCACGTAGTGCAGGGAAATGCACAACCTGCATTTTTAACATTGTGGCGGGTGCTGCAGCCAGCAGCACCCGCCGCAATGTTAAAAATGCCTTTTGCGGCTGCCACAGTGGCGGTCGCATTGTAATTTGCAGTGCGGGACCGCCGCCATATGGCCGGGCGGTCCCGATTCCCAGGACGATGGCGGACGGACCTAAGTCCGTCCGCCATTGTAATGAGTCCCAATGTTCTGGAAAATGGGTGCAGGTCAAGCTTGTAAACAAAATGTAATTGTCAAAAAATATATATACAAACAAAGGGTTAAAGCAGGGGGTATTTATTAACCTCCCACCCCTGTTGTTCAACCTATATCTTGCCTATATTGGCCTCCAATTAAATCCAATGGAATATACCATTCACATCTGTAATGGTCACCATTGTCTAGCTTGCAATTTGCAAATGTCATGATGTTGTTTGATTGAATCAAAGCTGGCCTTTAGTATACTCTAAACGTGTTAGCTAAATATTGTGAGTCAAAGAATTTAGCGATTAATCATGTAAAACCAAGCATACTGGTTTTGGGGTTGGGCCAGAAGAGACATTAATCCTGGTGAATTTAGATGCTGCAATTAAGCGAGTGACCACCTATGAGTACTTAGGGGTTCAATTTTATGATAGAGGCCAACACCTCAACCACTTCACAACTGCTTCTTCACTTCTGTTCTGGAACGCATTCACAACACAGGCCCATGGATCAAACCATTTCTCATAGGTGCTGGAAGCAGGAGTGTGGGGGTGCCACATCATGCTCAAAAGAGCCATGCTCGAGTTCAGAAGGTGAATGAGCAATAAAAAGACCTCAACATGTAGTTTTTATGTTGTCAAATGTGTTGGGGGCCAAAAGACAGAGGTCAAATGTCGGGCTATGTCTTCTGACATATTGCTCCTTATTCTTTTAACACGTAGATTAGTGTTCTCTTTCTCTGACTGTAAAGTGAGAGGCTTTTGTAATGTATACTATGTGACAATCTTTCTAGGACACAAGGAGTGTTAAAAGAAAGGCTGTGGGATATCAATTTTATTCTAACACACAATGTTTAAATACTTTAAGTTAGCTGTACAAATATTTAAAAATATATCAGCCATCGGGAAAGCACACAAGGCACATTTTTTATCATTTTGAATTGTGGTGGAAGCAAAGGTTTTAATAGCATCAAAACAAATCAAGACACTTTTCTTCGTGATGCTCAAATTGTAAATATTTGCTGAAACCGGATTTCCACATTTTATCAGTAAGAACCGCATGTCTTTGTAAATGTAATGGCCATTTCAGTGGAAAATGTACTACTGTCTGTAAATGACAGTGCGCTACCACACCATGTTTTAGTAATATGTTTGCGAAAGTATGCTCCAAAATGCACTAAAAGCCTTATACTACACCCTTACCATACTCCTGCTGAATAGATGTGGCTCATTTGCTACACCCGTTCTTTGTGTGACACTTGGATTTTTCATAATACTTATGAACACAGTGATGTAACATTGATGGCTGGGCCCCTACTCTGAAAATTGTTCCAGCACTATTGCCATTACTTGAAGTAACCTGTGCTAAATTACTTCTAGCTTTAAGGTATGGTTTCTCATCTTTCAATGGCAGCTGCGGCCCATGCAGGTAAGAGCGGTGGGGCCAGGTAAGGGGGGATTTCGACAGACGACGATGAGGGAAAATTAATTATTTATTTAATTTTCCCTCGTAGTCGTCTGTCGAATCCCCCCCAACCAGGCCCCACCTCCCCACCGCTCTTACCTGCACGGGCCGCGGCTGTTCCCTGGTTGCTTTATTATATGTTTGTACATCTTTCAGTTGCAGATTACTTTACAGCTACTGCGTGGCTGGATGGCAACTCCAGATACTAAGGGGCCGATTCCGATTTGGGCCGGAAATCTCTCCGACCGAGCCGGACCCGGAGAGATTTCCGACCGAATCGGACACGTGCAGCCCGACCGAACGAGTACGATGCGCACGTAAGCCATCGGACTCGAGTCGGTCGGACTCCCATTGAAGTCAATGGGAGCCGGTCGTACAACGCGTACGCGGGCTCCCATTGACTCAATGGGTGCGAGGCGGACTAGGGCGCCCCCTACAGCGTGTACGCGGCGAAGCGACTCGCGCCGTACACGCACAGGTAGGGGGGACCCATGGGTCCCCCCTGTGTGCGACTCGCGCGGCTACGCATACAGGGGGGTCCGACACGGACCCCCAAAGTACGGCTCCGACTGCTCTTTCGAGCCGGAGTGCGCGGCTCGGTCGGACTGCTTGCGACGCGCATCGTACTTACCCGGCCGGGGAACGTCTCCATTGCGCGGTGCGAGTCGAGTCCGAGCGAGTCGGTCGGTGCGGTGAGACTCGGGAACGAGTCGGTCGGAGCGGTCGGGACGCCCGGACGAGTCGGTCGGCGATTTTGCATCGTACTCGCTCGCCCGGACGCGCGTACGAATCGGTCGGGAAATAGGGCTCCGAATCGGATCCGGTTAAGCCGAATCCGATTCGGAGCCCTACCGGCCGAGATCGGAATCGGCCCCATAGTAGGCAAACTGAACTCTCTCTTTCACTTGTCCGTGGCATTTTGGAATCAGTTTTGTAACAATGTGGCTATTGTGTTTAATGGATTTTATATTGTAGGAGGTTCCGACGAAGCTGCTAATCATTTTGGATTTCTGTGCTGCTTGTTCCCCTGTTTGGGTTTCCAGCTTTACACTTTTTTCAAGTGCTGGATAGAAATAGTATATAGAGGGGAAACATCATTTCCTCTACTAGGGGAGTGTTTGGAAGAATTTCCTCTTCACATTCATGAAAGCTAATGGTTTTGTTGGTTTCAAAATTAAACTAAACAATGATTTCTTTTATTGAATATTGCTCTAGTGGGGAACAGGCTTTTTTTCAGTTGCTTTTTCTATGTCTTCATCTAAATTAGCAGGAGTGTGATCATTTTGGGGAAATACTAATACCTCCATGGCTCCGCACCCCTTGCCAAGGATCCTAGGGTGGTGTGAGGACAAAATACAGAGTTTTTTTTAAATCATGAGGCTGACATATCTCAAAAACATATAGTGATACAAAAATATTGTAATGCAGTGATATCGTTGCAAGGAATATTGTTTTTGAGGGTAAGCAATATCACTATTTAGAATATCGTTGTTGTTAATATTGTTTTCAATAATATAGTTGCAAAAAATATTGTTTTTTAATTATTTTAATGTGTTTTAGTTTATACATAAATTTTATGTGTGAATATTGTTTGTATAATTGGTATTAATTTTTATTAAATAGTTTTTATTTAATTGCTAATAGTAATTTATAGTGTCTTAGTTGGTTGTCGGGTTTGTAGGGAGGTTAGAATAGGAAGTTAATTAAGTAAGAATTAATTATTTATTGATTAAAAACTTTTAAGTAATTACGTGATTGATAATAATTATGTACATTATGTAATACTGATTCATTTCAGTTTAATTTTATGTGCGGGTTGCTAGATTTGTAGGGGTATAGAGGTGAAGTTAATTAAGTATTAAATAATTATAATTAGTTATTATGTTTTATTAATATTTTAATTGATTCATAATTATGTATATTGTGTAACAAGTAACTGAATTATATTTTAGGTGTGAGCTGCTGGGTTCATTGGGTTATGTGGTTGGAAGTGTTAAGTAATATCAATTAATTATTAATTGTTAATCATTCAATTGATTATTACTTTTGGAAATTGTGTTATGCTTATTTCTTTTAGTTATATTTTAGGTGTGGGCTGCTAGATTTGTAGAGGTATAGAGTGGGAAATTAAATAAGTATTAGGTAACTAATTATTTTTTAATTGATAATTCTTAAATTGTATATTAATTATGTAAATTGTTTAATTGCTTTTTATTTTTTAATATATATATTTTTATGTTAATTAATATTTTTTCTATTAACAGTTTTTATATTTGTTAGAAAGTAATAGGGTTATTCAAATATGTAATGTGTTTGAAAGTGAAGTACTTTCCCTACTGTTGCTCTGACTGGAGTGGGAATAGTAAAATTAATCCCTCCAAAGTCCAATGCTTTGCCTACTCTTGCACAGACTGGAGTGGGAATAGTAAATTTTACCCCTCCGAAGTCCAGTGCTTTTCCTACTGTTGCACACACTGGAGTGGGTATAGTAAATTTAACCCCTCCGAAGTCCATCACTTTCCCTACTGTAGCAAAGACTGGAGTGGGAATAGTAAATCTTACCCCTTTTAAGTCCAACACTTTCCCTACTGTAGCACAGACTGGAGTGGGAATAGTAAATCTTACCCCTCCGACATCCAATGCTTTCCCTACTGTTGTACAGACTGGCATGGGAATGGTAAATTTAAACCCTCTGAAGTCCAACGCTTTCTGTACTGTTGCACAGACTGGAGTGGTAATAGTAAATCTTCACCCCGCTGAAGTCCTACACGTTCCATACTGTTGTTCCGACTGGGGTGGGAACAGTAAATGTGACCCTTCTGAAGTCCAACTCTTTTCGTACTGTTGCATAAACTGAAATGGGAATAGTAAATGTAACCCTTCCGAAGTCCAACACTTTCCCTACTGTTGCACAGACTTGAGCGGTAATATTAAATCCTACCCCTCTGAAGTTCAATGCATTCCCTAGTGTTGTACAGACTGGAGTGGAAATAGTAAGTGTAACCCCTCCGAAGTCCAACGTTTTCCCTACTGTTGTACAGACTGGAGTGGGATTAGTAAATTTAACCCTCCAAAGTCCAACGCTTTCCCTATTGTTTATAGTATCTTCAGTAAATGTGTTTTTGGGGTTTAACATTTTTATATTTAATTTATTGTCTAAGTTAATTGATATATTTTTGTTATTGAATTGTTTACTTTTTTATGGTTTTATTGTATATGTGTGCTATAATATATATATATATATATATATATATATATATATATATATATATATATATATATATAATTCACTGAAAAAACCATAGGTTTCAGGCACGTTATATTTAGAAATTAGCATTTAAAAAACCTTAGAAATTCACTGAAAAACCATAGGTTTTAGGGAAAGTTATAGTTAGTTGGACATTTCACTCGTACAAAACCAGAGAAATTCCCCGTTATAGTTAGTTCAGCTAACTATAACTCGCGCCCCGCAATGCACTGCTGATGACGTCACATATTACATCACTCATGACATGGTCAGTGACATCACTGATGACATCACTGATGACATCATCCAGTGACTGTGTGTTTCTGTAAAGTTTAAATATGTTTAATATATATGGGAAAGGCGTATTGAAGAATGAGCTGGGTGTATAAGTGTCTGAATGGATGATTTAGTAGGTGCGTGACTGACTCTATAAGTGAGTGATTAAACGTATCTTACTGAATGCATGGGTTAGTGACTAAACTGTGTGAATGTCTGTATCCGTCTGTCTGTTGGTGTGTAAGCGGCTGCATGGGTTTGTGAATAGCTACATGAGTGTCTATATGGGTTATTGATTGGTTGTCTGAGTATCTGTATGGGTGCCTGAGTGTTTGTGTGGGTGGGGTGTGTGTGACTCTGTGCATAGATGTGTGAGTGGGTGATTCACTGGGTGCATGGTTTCAAGAGTGCATCTGTGATGGACTGTATGGGTGGGTGAGTGTGTGTATGGGTGTGTTAGTGAGTGAATGTATATCTCAGTGGTACATGTGTGAGTAACTACCTATATGAAAGGCAGTATATATGTGTGTTGGAGTATATAAATGGCTATAAGTGAGAGTGTGTGATTGTGAGAGTGGCTGTATGGATGAGTGTGTGCTTGTATCAGTGATTGTATAAGAGCGTAAGAATGTGCTAGTATTTGTATGAGTAAGTGAGCTGGTGTGTGTGTATAACTGTATAGGTGAGTAAATGGCAGTGTGATTAATTATTTGCATGACTGACTAGGTGTGTGAGTACCTCTATGGATGAGTGGCGGTGTGTGAGTGTCTATAGAGGTGTATGAGTGCATATGATAGTCCTGTACCGAGTGACCGTAAGTATGAGTGACTGTACGGGTGAGTGAGTGGATGTGTGTGTAGACCTAAGAATCAGTGAGTGAGTATGTAGTTATTTGTGTTGGAGTGTCTATGGTTTTGAGAATGGCAGTCTGTAATTTAGAGTGGGTGTATCAAAGGTTATATTAGGGTGTGAGAAGATGCATCAAATTATCACATGGATGATGTCATCATTGATGTCATCAGTGATGTCATCAGTGATGTCACTGACCATGTCATGAGTGATGTAATATGTGACGTCATCAGCAGTGCATTGCGGGGGTGCGAGTTATAGTTAGCTGAACTAACTATAACGGGGAATTTCTCTGGTTTTGTACGAGTGAAATGCCCAACTAACTATAACTTTCCCTAAAACCTATGGTTTTTTCAGTGAATTTCTAAGGTTTTTTAAATGCTAATTTCTAACTATAACGTGCCTGAAACCTATGGTTTTTTCAGTGAATTTCAAAGGTTTTTTAAATGCTAATTTCTAACTATAACGTGCCTGAAACCTATGGTTTTTTCAGTGAATTTCAAAGGTTTTTTAAATGCTCATTTCTAACTATAACGTGTCTGAAACCTATGGTTTTTCAGTGAATTTCAAAGGTTTTTTAAATGCTAATTTCTAACTATAACGTGCCTGAAACCTATGGTTTTTTAAGTGAATTTCAAAGGTTTTTTAAATGCTAGTTTCTAACTATGCCTACAGAGGTAGGACATGTGAAGAAAGAAGAAAAAACGCACAGAAAGAAGTAAAAGAAATGCAGAAATAAGCAACAGAAGTCCACAAAGACGAACAAAAGTGCAGGAAGAAGCAAGACATGTGCAGAAAGAACCAACAGAGGAGCAGAAAGAGGCCTTGTTGCAAAATCATCCTGTGCCCACAACTTTTTCAGACGGGTACTGGTGGTAACTGACTCTGACTAACCAGGCCTAGAGCCAGTGCTATGCTAAAAGACACTTAGAATACAGTGAAAACACCTACATACACTAGGGAACACTATGCGTTGGGGTACCCCTGTGATTAGCATGACCTCCTCTGTAAGGCCCTAGTACATAATAGGGCAGGGGGATTAAAACTACCTCTAACTCAGAGGTGCAGAAATATGCTACTTTAACTAGTAGTCACGTTTGCAGAGTGGTGGAGAAAGGGTGCTGGGCGTCCAACCAACGCTCAGGAATTACAGTGCGTAGGACTTACAGGAGGTACCAGGAGGGATTCTTGGCCCCCAAACTCCCTCAGGACTAAATTGGACTTCATCCCCCATCCCGTAGTTTGCCACAAGGCACGTTTGCAGAGTGGTAGAGAAAGGTGGCCATGGCCTCCGAAGACGTCTTAGCAATCCCACTGTGTGGGACTTACTGGAGGTAACAAGAGGGTAGTTGGCCCCCAAGGACATCCTTGGGGGCCAACTTCCCAAACTATTACCTCCAGTCAGTCCCACACAGCAGCACTGGTAAGTACTCGTACCAGGCCACGCCCACTTTGCCCACCACTCTACAAACGCGCTGCCTGG
The DNA here is from genome assembly GCA_963921515.1 of Calotriton arnoldi. Lineage (NCBI taxonomy): Eukaryota > Metazoa > Chordata > Amphibia > Caudata > Salamandridae > Calotriton > Calotriton arnoldi. Next base: position 47,606 of record CAWUFW010023879.1, on the reverse strand, counting down.
CACGCTCTTGGATGGGGATTGAAGTCCCCTTCACTGCTGGGGGTCCTTTAAGGCCAACTAGCCTACCTTTTACCTCCAGTAAGCCCCACGCAGTGGGATTGGTGAGAGGTAGACAAAGGCCATGCCCCCTTTCTCCACCACTCTGCAAACACGCCTCCTGGTGCGTTGTAAGTTGGGGGATTAAGTCCCCTTGAATCCTGAGGGTCCCTGGGGTCCAACTAGCCCACCAGGTACCTCCAGTAAGCGCCACAGAGCTGTGTTGCAGAGAGGTGTAAAAAGGGGCGTGGCCTGGACCACCTCTCTGCAACGCAGGCCTGTGGCGCTTACTGGAGGTACCTGGTGGGCTAGTTGGCCCCCAGGGGCCCTCAGGATTGAAGGGGAATTAATTCCCCAACTTAAAACGTGCCACAGGGCGTGTTTGCACACATGTCACCTCAGGCCCCGCCCCCTCCCTTCACCACTGTGCAAACGCGCCCCGTGGCGTGTTTTAAGTTGGGGGATAAAGTCCCCTTGAATCCTGAGGGTCCCTGGGGTCCAACTAGCCCACGAGGTACCTCCAGTAAGCGCCACAGAGCAGCGTTGCAGAGAGGTGTAAAAAGTGGCGTGGCCTGGACCACCTCTCTGCAACGCAGCCCTGTGGCGCTTACTGGAGGTACCTGGTGGGCTAGTTCGCCCCCAGGGACCCTCAGGATTGAAGAGGAATTAATTCCCCAACTTTAAACGAGCCACAGGGCGTGTTTGCACACATGTCACCTCAGGCCCTGCCCCCTCCCTTCACCACTGTGCAAACGCGCCCCGTGGCGCGTCTTAAGTTGGGGGATAAAGTCCCCTTGAATCCTGAGGGTCCCTGGGGTCCAACTAGCCCACGAGGTACCTCCAGTAAGCGCCACAGAGCTGCGTTGTAGAGAGGTGTAAAAAGGGGCATGGCCTGGGCCACCTCTCTGCAACGCAGCCCTGTGGCGCTTACTGGAGGCACCTGGTGGGCTAGTTCGCCCCCAGGGACCCTCAGAATTGAAGAGGAATTAATTCCCCAACTTTAAACGCGCCACAGGGCGTGTTTGCACACATGTCACCTCAGGCCCCGCCCCCTCCCTTCACCACTGTGCAAACGCGCCCGGTGGCGCGTTTTAAGTTGGGGGATTAAGTCCCCTTGAATCCTGAGGGTCCCTGGGGTCCAACTAGCCCACTAGGTACCTCCAGTAAGCGCCACAGAGCTGCGTTGCAGAGAGGTGTAAAAAGGGGCGTGGCCTGGACCACCTCTCTGCAACGCAGGCCTGTGGCGTTTACTGGAGGTACCTGGTGGGCTAGTTGGCCCCGAGGGGCCCTCAGGATTGAAGGGGAATTAATTCCCCAACTTAAAACGCGCCACAGGGCGTGTTTGCACACATGTCACCTCAGGCCCGCCCCTTCCCTTCACCACTGTGCAAACACGCCCGTGGCGCGTTTTAAGTTGGGGATAAAGTCCCTTGAATCCTGAGGGTCCCTTGGGTCCAACTAGCCCACCAGGTACCTCCAGTAAGCGCCACAGAGCTGCGTTGCAGAGAGGTGTAAAAGGGGCGTGGCCTGGACCACCTTTCTGCAACGCAGCCCTGTGGCGCTTACTGGAGGTACCTGGTGGGCTAGTTCGCCCCCAGGGACCCTCAGGATTGAAGAGGAATTAATTCCCCAACTTTAAACGAGCCACAGGGCGTGTTTGCACACATGTCACCTCAGGCCCCGCCCCCTCCCTTCACCACTGTGCAAACGCGGCCGGTGGCGCATTTTAAGTTGGGGGATTAAGTCCCCTTGAATCCTGAGGGTCCCTGGGGTCCAACTAGCCCACTAGGTACCTCCAGTAAGCGCCACAGAGCTGCGTTGCAGAGAGGTGTAAAAAGGGGCGTGGCCTGGACCACCTCTCTGCAACGCAGGCCTGTGGCGCTTACTGGAGGTACCTGGTGGGCTAGTTGGCCCCAGGGGCCCTCAGGATTGAAGGGGAATTAATTCCCCAACTTAAAACGCGCCACAGGGCGTGTTTGCACACATGTCACCTCAGGCCCGCCCCTTCCCTTCACCACTGTGCAAACACGCCCCGTGGCGCGTTTTAAGTTGGGGGATAAAGTCCCCTTGAATCCTGAGGGTCCCTGGGGTCCAACTAGCCCACCAGGTACCTCCAGTAAGCGCCACAGAGCTGCGTTGCAGAGAGGTGTAAAAAGGGGCGTGGCCTGGACCACCTTTCTGCAACGCAGCCCTGTGGCGCTTACTGGAGGTACCTGGTGGGCTAGTTGGCCCCCACGGACCCCAGTATTGAAGAGGAATTAATTCCCCAATTTAAAATGCGCCACAGAGCGCGTTTGCAGAGTGTTGCTGGGAGGGGGCAGGGCCTCCGGCATGATTGCGGTCTTTTTAAAAAAAAATTTTTAGAAGGGGGGCTGTGTGGCCCCCCTTCTTTTTCCTTTTTTTGAGCTCTGGGGACCCCACCCCCCAGGGCCTGACCCCTTTTTAAAAAAAAAAAAAAAATCTGAACGGGAAGGGGGCCGCGTGGGCCCACCTCCCGTGGCCAATTCCCGCCCCGGGGACCCCATCCCCCGGGGCATGGCCACATATATTTATGTTTTTTAAGGAGGGGGGCTGCGTGGCCCCCCTCCTGAGGCCTCTATTGGCCCCGGGGACCCCATCCCCCGGGGCCGGCCTTTTTAAAAAAAAATGTATTTATTTTTTTTGGGGGGGAGAGGCGGCGTGGCCCCCCTCCCGGGCCACTTCTAGCCCCGGGGACCCCATCCCCCAGGGCAGGCCCTATCCGTTGGGGACCATGGGGGGAGCCCCAATGCCCCCACGGTCCCGCCGGCTCCCCGCATCCTGCAGGAGCCGGCATTGCTTTTCCACATGGGGAGCTGCTGACATGCAGCTCCCCGTGTGGAAAAGCAATCTGCTTTGCATTTTGGAAGCGAGAGCAGGTTTCCTGCTCTCGCTTCCAAAATCCAAAGCAAGTTTGCTATGACAGGGCGGGAGCCGCGAGGCTCCCGCCCTGCCATAGCAAACAGCAGTGTCCCGGGGGTGGGCACCCGGGACACTGCAGGAGCCGGCCCTGGGGGTGGCGGTCCCCAGGGCCATCACGGGCTCCAGGAGGGGGCCGCGTGGCCCCCTCCCCTATGTCGATTAAAGCCCCGGGGAGGTGGTGGTCCCTGGGGCGTGTGGGGGCTCGAGACCCCCACACAGTGCTGTTTTAATTTTTCAAAACTAGTCCCGGGGGTGGCGGATCCCGGGGCTGCGGGGTCCGTGTGCCCCCGCGAATATTCAATAAAAGCCCCGGGGGTGGCGGTCCCTGGGGCTTAGGGAGCTTTGGAGGCCCCCAACACATTTAAAAGAAGCCCCAGGGGATGGCGGTCCCGGGGCTGCGGGAGGGCCGAGTGCCCTCCGCACATCATTTTAACCAAGCCCGGGGTGGCGTGTCCCCGGGCTGTGTATATTTTTTGCAAATGCCCCCGGGACCTGGCCCACCCGGGGGCCTCAATTAAATGAAGCGCAGGAGCCGGCGCTTCATTTTTTTAAAAATTTCGGCGGGATTCGCGGACCCAGCGCGAATTTCGCCGAAATTTATTTAAAAAAAATGCTTTTTTTGTCCCTGGGGGTCCTTGTGGGACCCCCTGAGCAGGCCTAGGGGGTCAGGGTGTTTCTACCCTGCCCCCTTTTCTTGTTTTTTGCGTTTGTTTCCCTGTTTTCTTGTGACTCGGTTCTACCGAGTCACAAGATGGCTGCCAACACTTCCTGGTTTGGAGTGTTGACAGCCAATTAGAATAAAGCTTGTGGTCGGGAGGGTCCGCGGATCCACTGCACCTCTAGATATCGAAATTTTTATTTTTGATTTTCTCAGCAACTACTGAACGGATTTACACCATTTTTAAAAAAGGGCTCTTTCTGAACCAAGGGCTACCTTTTTGCCAAATTTGGTGTAATTCCGTTCAGCAGTTCGAGCTGTAGCCGTGTCTAAAGTTTCCTATGGGAAATTGATTTTCCGACCTCTTTTTTTTGAATTTCTCAGGAACTACTGAACGGATTTACACCATTTAACAAAAAGGGCTCTTTCTGAACCAAGGGCTACCTTTTTGCCAAATTTGGTGTAATTCCATTCAGCAGTTCGAGCTGTAGCCGTGTCTAAAGTTTCCTATGGAAAATAACATGGAGAAAACACGTTTTGGGACCCCCCTTTTTTTCTCGGCCCCCGCTTGGCGAATCACCCCGAAACTTTCAAGACAGGAGCTGACCTGAGCGCCCCACTAGTTTTGAAAATTTCGCGAAGATTCGTCATCCGGTGCCAAAGTTATTGGGAAAAGAAAAAACGCTTTTTCTATGGAAACTAGGTCCTAACTATAACTATCTACTGGCGACCGCCAGTAGATTATATATATATATATATATATATATATATATATATATATATATATATATATATATATTACCTCTCCTCGCCACAATCCTTCGGAAAAACTAGTGCAGACCTCATTCAGTGCAAATATTTCATTTATTGTTACCAGTCCTCTGCCATTACGCGTTTCGGCCGTACAAGCGGCCTTGATCACATGATATATATATATATATATATTTTTTTTTTCCCCCCAAAGTTCGCTTCAGAAACGACTCCGCACTCCTAGGCAAGGTAGGTAACAACATTTATTTATTAAAGCAAGCAGCTTCCCATCCCGTTTCTTGTGTCCTTTAGCCTTACGCGTTTCGGGGAATTCTTTCCCCTTCCTCTGAGGCTACCGTGAGCAGCTTCGATTTCTGTATCCTTGCCATCTCCCCTGCGTGCTATTTATATTCACAATTGGCCTCTGGTGTGCCATTTCACTCCGTCCTTATTCCCATTGCACGCTGGGACTTGCAGTAATTTACATGTTTTTTACCCTCCGGTGGGTTAAGATGCTCACGACTTTTTAAGGACTAGTTCAAGCAGCCCTCCATTGAGCCTCCGAATGAGAAATCTGCTTGCTGCTCAAAATCTCTGCCACGCAGATCACGGAAGGAACTTTCCCCATGCAGACCCCTCGTATTCAATGGGCGGTGCGTCAACTCCACGGCCTGAAGCCGCCGTGAACATGTTTTCCCAAAGTTCGCTTCAGAAACGAGTCCGCACTCCTAGGCAAGGTAGGTAACAACCTTTATTTATTAAAGCAGCAGCTTCCCATCCCATTTCTTGTGTCCTTTAGCCTTACGCGTTTCGGGGAATTCTTTCCCCTTCCTCTGAGGCTAGCGTGAGCAGCTTCGATTTCTGTATCCTTGCCATCTCCCCTGCGTGCTATTTATATTCACAATTGGCCTCTGGTGTGCCATTTCACTCCGTCCTTATTCCCATTGCACGCTGGGGCTTGCAGTAATTTACATGTTTTTTACCCTCCGGTGGGTTAAGATGCTCACGACTTTTTAAGGACCAGTTCAAGCAGCCCTCCATTGAGCCTCCGAATGAGACTCTACTTGCTGCTCAAAATTCCCTGCCATGCAGATCACGGAAGGAACTTTCCCCCATGCAGACCCTTGTATTCAATGGGGCGGTGCGTCGACTCCACGGCCTGAAGCCGCCGTGAACATGTTTTCCCAAAGTTCGCTTCAGAAACGAGTCCGCACTCCTAGGCAAGGTAGGTAACAACCTTTATTTATTAAAGCATGCAGCTTCCCATCCCGTTTCTTGTGTCCTTTAGCCTTACGCGTTTCGGGGAATTCTTTCCCCTTCCTCTGAGGCTAGCGTGAGCAGCTTCGATTTTTGTATCCTTGCCATGTCTCCTGCGTGCTATTTATATTCACAATTGGCCTCTGGTGTGCCATTCACTCCATCCTCATTCCCATTGCACGCTGGGACTTGCAGTAATTACATGTTTTTACCCTCCGGTGGGTTAAGATGCTCACGACTTTTTAATGACCAGTTCAAGCAGCCCTCCATTGAGCCTCCAAATGAGACTCTGCTTGCTGCTCAAAATCCCCTGCCACGCAGATCACGGAAGGAACTTTCCCCCATGCAGACCCCTCGTATTCAATGGGGCGGTGCGTCGACTCCACGGCCTGAAGCCGCCGTGAACATGTTTTCCCAAAGTTCGCTTCAGAAACGAGTCCGCACTCCTAGGCAAGGTAGGTAACAACCTTTATTTATTAAAGCAAGCAGCTTCCCATCCCGTTTCTTGTGTCCTTTAGCCTTACGCGTTTCGGGAAATTCTTTCCCCTTCCTCTGAGTCTAGCGTGAGCAGCTTCGATTTCTGTATCCTTACCATGTCCCCTGCGTGCTATTTATATTCACAATTGGCCTCTGGTGTGCCATTTCACTCCGTCCTCATTCCCATTGCACGCTGGGACTTGCAGTAATTTACATGTTTTTTACCCTCCGGTGGTTTAAGATGCTCATGACTTTTTAAGGACCAGTTCAAGCAGCCCTCCATTGAGCCTCCGAATGAGACTCTGCTTGCTGCTCAAAATCCCCTGCCCCGCAGATCACGGAAGGAACTTTCCCCGATGCAGACCCCTCGTATTCAATGGGGCGGTGTGTCGACTCCACGGCCTGAAGCCGCCGAAACGCGTAAGGCTAAAGGACACAAGAAACGGGATGGGAAGCTGCTTGCTTTAATAAATAAAGGTTGTTACCTACCTTGCCTAGGAGTGCGGACTCGTTTCTGAAGCGAACTTTGGAAAACATGTTCACGGCGGCTTCAGGCCGTGAGTCGACGCACCGCCCCATTGAATATGAGGGGTCTGCATGGGGGAAAGTTCCTTCCGTGATCTGCGTGGCAGGAGATTTTGAGCAGCAAGCAGAATCTCATTCGGAGGCTCAATGGAGGGCTGCTTGAACTGGTCCTTAAAAGTCGTGAGCATCTTAACCCACTGGAGGGTAAAAACATGTAAATTACTGCAAGTCCCAGCGTGCAATGGGAATGAGGACGGAGCGAAATGGCACACCAGAGGCCAATTGTGAATATAAATAGCACGCAGGGAGACATGGCAAGGATACAGAAATCGAAGCTGCTCACGCTAGCCTCAGAGGAAGGGGAAAGAATTCCCCGAAACGCGTAAGGCTAAAGGACACAAGAAACGGGATGGGAAGCTGCTTGCTTTAATAAATAAAGGTTGTTACCTACCTTGCCTAGGAGTGCGGACTCGTTTCTGAAGCGAACTTTGGGAAAACATGTTCAAGGCGGCTTCAGGCCGTGGAGTCGACGCACCGCCCCATTGAATACGAGGGCTCTGCATGGGGGAAAGTTCCTTCTCTGATCTGCGTGGCAGGGGATTTTGAGCAGCAAGCAGAGTCTCATTCGGAGGCTCAATGGAGGGCTGCTTGAACTGGTCCTTAAAAAGTCGTGAGCATTTTAACCCACCGGAGGGTAAAAAACATGTAAATTACTGCAAGTCCCAGCGTGCAATGGGAATGAGGACGGAGCGAAATGGCACACCAGAAGCCAATTGTGAATATAAATAGCACGCAGGGGACATGGCAAGGATACAGAAATCGAAGCTGCTCACGCTAGCCTCAGAGGAAGGGGAAAGAATTCCCCGAAACGCGTAAGGCTAAAGGACACAAGAAACGGGATGGGAAGCTGCTTGCTTTAATAAATAAAGGCTGTTACCTACCTTGCCTAGGAGTGCGGACTCGTTTCTGAAGCGAACTTTGGGAAAACATGTTCACGGCGGCTTCAGACCGTGGAGTCGACGCACCGCCCCATTGAATACGAGGGGTCTGCATGGGGGAAAGTTCCTTCCGTGATCTGCGTGGCAGGGGATTTTGAGCAGCAAGCAGAATCTCATTCGGAGGCTCAATGGAGGGCTGCTTGAACTGGTCCTTAAAAGTCGTGAGCATCTTAACCCACTGGAGGGTAAAAACATGTAAATTACTGCAAGTCCCAGCGTGCAATGGGAATGAGGACGGAGCGAAATGGCACACCAGAGGCCAATTGTGAATATAAATAGCACGCAGGGGACATGGCAAGGATACAGAAATCGAGCTGCTCACGCTAGCTTCAGAGGAAGGGGAAAGAATTCCCAAACGCGGTAAGGCTAAAGGACACAAGAAACGGGATGGAAGCTGCTTGCTTTAATAAATAAAGGTTGTTACCTACCTTGCCTAGGAGTGCGGACTCGTTTCTGAAGCGAACTTTGGGAAAACATGTTCACGGCGGCTTCAGGCCGTGGAGTCGACGCACCGCCCCATTGAATACGAGGGGTCTGCATGGGGGAAAGTTCCTTCCGTGATCTGCGTGGCAGGGGATTTTGAGCAGCAAGCAGAATCTCATTCGGAGGCTCAATGGAGGGCTGCTTGAACTGGTCCTTAAAAAGTCGTGAGCATCTTAACCCACTGGAGGGTAAAAAACATGTAAATTACTGCAAGTCCCAGCGTGCAATGGGAATGAGGACGGAGCGAAATGGCACACCAGAGGCCAATTGTGAATATAAATAGCACGCAGGGGACATGGCAAGGATACAGAAATCGAAGCTGCTCACGCTAGCCTCAGAGGAAGGGGAAAGAATTCCCCGAAACGCGTAAGGCTAAAGGACACAAGAAACGGGATGGGAAGCTGCTTGCTTTAATAAATAAAGGTTGTTACCTACCTTGCCTAGGAGTGCGGACTCATTTCTGAAGCGAACTTTGGGAAAACATGTTCACGGCGGCTTCAGACCGTGGAGTCGACGCACCGCCCCATTGAATACGAGGGGTCTGCATGGGGGAAAGTTCCTTCCGTGATCTGCGTGGCAGGGGATTTTGAGCAGCAAGCAGAGTCTCATTCGGAGGCTCAATGGAGGGCTGCTTGAACTGGTCCTTAAAAAGTCGTGAGCATCTTAACCCACCGGAGGGTAAAAAACATGTAAATTACTGCAAGTCCCAGCGTACAATGGTAATGAGGACGGAGCGAAATGGCACACCAGAGGCCAATTGTGAATATAAATAGCACGCAGGGGACATGGCAAGGATACAGAAATCGAAGCTGCTCACGCTAGCCTCAGAGGAAGGGGAAAGAATTCCCCGAAACGCGTAAGGCTAAAGGACACAAGAAACGGGATGGGAAGCTGCTTGCTTTAATAAATAAAGGTTGTTACCTACCTTGCCTAGGAGTGCGGACTCGTTTCTGAAGCGAACTTTGGGAAAATATATATATAAATATATATATATATCAAACCAGCCGAAAGCCGCTCGACCTGCTTCGGGGAGGGGGTCCGTGTGTCGGAATCAGCTGTCCATGAACAGTGCTTTAGTGAAAAGCAGTCCTGAACTAGCAACCCATGGTTCCAAATCTAAAATCAATTGGTTAACATTGAAACATGGCTTTTACAAATGCAGCTCGTGTAGCGCATGTAAATTGGTAAGAACACCTTCGAATACACTTCTGCATTTGGAAATAAACCTATTCCACTGAAGGCAGTATACAACTGCAGAACTGATTTTGCAGTTTATGTTTTAACTTATACCTGTGGATTTCAGTATGTGGGCAGCACAAAGCTGCAGGTTCATGCAAGAATCCTGCAGCACTTGAGGGCTATAGTTAATTCTGATTCCACATACCCTGTAGCTAGACATTTTAAAGCAGCACATAACAATGACCTCAATTGCCTTAAATATTTTGTGATTGGAGCAGTGCCACCACCAAGAAGAGGGGGCAATAGGGAGAAACTTCTTAGACAACTTGAGTCAAAGTTCATATTGGAATTGGACTCTAGAGCCCCCAATGGTCTTAATCAAGGAGAAGATCTACACAACTTTCTTTGAGCTCCCCAACATCTTACCATGAAGGTTCATATGCTGGCATCTGGTTTATGCATTGTGGAGTTTATCCATCCCACACACTCTGTATATGCAATACATTTGGCACTTAACATCTAAGTGAGCATCAAATATCCGGAGTTTCCTTTTTGTTCTTCCCTGCAATTTCTCTAGGAACTCCTGTATTACTGTATCCTACTGTCATATGTATTCACTAGAGGGAATTTAGGTTACAGACATCTACATAGATATATAGTGTGTGTATTAGAAGATACTCTCATTCTTTTTGAGCTAGGCAATATGAGTCAATTTTAGTCCGCTGTTTCGCAGGTCCCTGATTTTTGAGGGGCTTGCATCACTTGGCACAGAGCACTTAATGATATTGTGGCACTTGATGGGATTTGCACTTTGTACATAGTTGTTTTATTGATTATTATTGTATGGCTACAGACTACTCTTGTATATGAATTTTTCAAGGTATTGCACCTGCTTTTATAGATGTTTGCCGAAATATCGAATTTACAACAGAATCAATTTGCATTTATGCTGTGATCTGTGCTTTTATTCAGCTCCATTGTCTTCTTAACATGTATTGATGACATTTATTGGTTTTGTATAATAGTTTAAAGACAGTGGTGGGTACTAGACAATATCAATTCGAGTCAGTAAGTGATGATTCAGCACTAGTAATAAGACATTTAAGCCTGATATTACATTTATTGTATATTTATATTTCATGGTTCAAATTGTGTTTTTATCTTGGCTCTTTCACTATAACAAACGCCTATATTTATTGTATCTATAGGAATAGTTTGGAGAATGTTTACCTTGATTCACATGTAGGATAGTCTTTTGTCTATGGCCATTAATGTGAACGGTCACATGGTGCGGAAGTGAAATATAACTGTTGTTTCTGCAGCGCTTTGGATTATGTGAGCAAAGCCACCTGCGGTGGCCGAAATGCGTCATACCGCCATGTTAACAGAATAAACATCATTTGAAAAGCACATAGCCTAGGAGTCCGTGTCCTTGTGGTGCAAGTAGAGCACTTTATCTGGGACTGCTTTCTTTATATATCGTGAACAAGGCCGTGAGGTAACGGCTGAAATGCGTAGATGTTTTACTCATAAAAACAAATAAGCCAGATTGCAAACCTAAGGAGTGCCGATTCCGCTTCTTTTGATAATGGAGGCGTTTTATATATATATATATATTTTACACATACATTGGACAGCATTCAACCATGACCCCGGGGAGGGAGTTGTAGGACTCAGCCAGGTTTTGCAGATATCTCTTCTAGCGACAACCAGCAGATAAAATAGCAGACTCAGCTGAGATTACATGATATAGTGTCCACACCAAACAGAACAAGAGTGGAGCTTATCTCAATTGTGACTTTCAATACTGAAGATATAACTTTACTCTCGGTCTCCTAGAAGATGGAGAGAGAGGGATACAGGTAAAGAACATATGTTCATCATTCGTTTTGGGGCATCCACACCTTCTGCAGACAGGGACCTGATTTTTTGCAAACCTTGTGACCTTTTGAGGAGTCCAAAATATCCTATTAAGGGTAAAAAAGTGATTCCTCTTTAAAGTGGCAGGTTTAAAGAGTGCTATATAGTAATTTTAGCGATACTTGACATAGGTGCTGCAGCTCCGTCCTTGGCATCATTCCTTCCCAGATCAGATATGGAGCCTTCGAATTTTCCTCCTTGGCGTCTAATAATTCCCAATACCAGATGGAGACCTCTTTTTTTATGGCCTGCATATCCTGCATTCTCGACTCAATCTCCCAGGGCCCTCCAATCTCTTGCTTCCCATTTGCATACCAAGAGACCAGCTGCAGGTATTTAAATCTGGACAAACGACCATTAGTCCTGACCACAAGTACCTCCCATGGTAATAAACTTTGGACTGACAAAATTTGCCCCCAAGTTGTTATACCAGCGTCCCTCAGTGGATAACTCAGAGTATCTAATAAACACTCATCTCCTTAGAATCACTCGATCCGGAGAACAAGGAGAGTTACCGCGAGCTATCGCACACGAACATTTTGGAATTCATTTCCACTGGTCACATGTGAATTTTAACATTGTGAAAAATGCGAAGGCATGCTCGTCGCAGCCTTGATTTGTATTGATAGTAAATCATCCAGCTGACTTGTGAAACAGACATACCATAAGGAGATTCTACTAGTGAGTTTTCTCTACCAAAAGAGAGAAGGGTGTATCAGGATTGAACACCTTCCCCATGCCTACAGTGCGGCTGCACCGTTTTAGGTTGCCCTATACACATCACCCCTCATCACTGTCCTTATGAAGACCCACATGCGAGGGTTTAACTTACCTCATGCATCAGTCGGGTCGAAACGTCAACAGCAATAAAAGCCTGGATTGAATGTATATATTTTTCCCTATGAGTGGTGAACTTCGATTCAGTCATCACTACTCCGAACAAGAAATACTATAGTTGGTTAAGAACTTCTCAGACAGGCTGTTTTGAATTTGACTAATGTTAATATCTCTCTCATAGCCATGGATATTACCTAAGAAGAATTATGCGGACTATATTTTGTACTGTCTCTTTTCCTTTTTTCTAATGACAACGTACATGAGCACCTCTATAAACATCTCTGATCCCACCTATTTTGGAGCAACTCGAATGCTGAATAATGTAAATGTTATACATGAGCTTGAAATATAAAATACAGTTCGAATCAATTAAAAAACAGCGCTAAACGTGATCTGTGCAAACTGTCTTTTCCCGCTCGCCTGTATTGCAATTGCCTTTAGGACCACACTGTTATTTGTACTATGTAGCTCCATCCCAGGCATCATTCCTTCCCAGATCAGATATGGAGCCTTCGAATTTTCCTCCGCGGAACCTAATAATTCCCAATACCAGGTGGAGACCTCGGGCCTCATTTATGAGGCCCCTTGCGCCGCCAGAACGTCACGTTTTGTGATGTACTGTGGCGCAGGAGCCGGCTCCATATTTATGAGGCAGCACTAAGCCACTTTTTTTGGCTTAATTCTGCCTCATAAATATGGTTCCCTTTAACGCAGTTTTCTGTGTTAAAGGGGCGTTCCATGGGTGTTGCTGGGGGCGTTCCCAGCAACATCCATGGCTTTTTGACACTGCCCCAGATTTACGAGAAATCGTAAATCTGAGGCAGCGCCAAAAACGTACACCTCCCCAGGGGAGGCGTAAGGAAGGCACAACAAGGAGAAATATCTTTATTTCTCCTCGTTTTTCCTTTTTCTATGTGTGCTGCATTCTCCAGCACACATAGAAAAAGGAAAAAAGCCTCTTATGATTGTTTTTGTGCAGGAAGGTTTCCATTCCTGCGCAAAGACAATCATCCCCTCAACGCAGGCACCCTTGCACCATGGTGCAAAGGTGCCTGCTTGGGGCATGGCAGCCCATTGTGCGCTGGCGCAGGGGAAAAGGACAGGAATGCGCCTTATCTCATAGATACGGCGCATTCCTGCCCTTTTCTTTTACTGTAGGACAGCGCAGCAGAAAGGCCTGCAGCACTGCCCTACGGTAAAACCTCATAAATGAGGCCCCTCTTTTTTTATGGCCTGCATATCCTACATTCTCGACTCAATATCCCAGGGCCCTCCAATCTCCTGCTTTCCATTCGCATACCATGAGACCAGCGGCAAGTATTTAAATCTGGACAAATAACCATTCGTCCTGACCATAAGTACCTCCCATGGTAATAAACGTTGGACTGTCAAAATTTGCCCCCAAGTTGTTATACCAGCGTCCCTCAGTGGATAACTCAGACTATCTAATAAACACCCCGGGATACCAGGGGAATCCCAGATAGGTGAGAAATCTGAATAGTATTTAATACCCAGGGTCTTCCTAATTCTGCCCCAAAGACTGAGTGTTGACTTTAAGACCTTTAGCCAGACTTTTAAAAAGTATTTTGGGACCCCAAACTTGTAAAGCAAACCAGTGGGCCCCAGATCGTTGGTCATTGCTGTCAACATCTTACCCCAGGTTGATGTTTCAGGGGACCTTAACAGCTCCCAGCAATTCTTGAACTGAAAGGCATCGCAATACAGCCTCAAATTAGCAATGCTAGGCATCTTTTCTCTAATCCACGTCTCAGCTTTTTCCAGGAAAGCTTGATTGCCCCAGATGCCCAAATGAAGGTTGTTAGCTTTCCTTGTATTTTTGCAATAAGTGCTTTAGAAAAAGAGAAGGCAATACATTTAAAAAGATACATCAGTTTTGGAAGAATAGACATTTTAATTAAATTTACCCTCCCAGATATTGTTAGTGGAAGATTCCTCCACTTGGTGAGCAGATGGTCTATATCTCTAGCCACCTTCTCCAGATTATATGCTGAAATTGCCTCCAGAGAATGGATAATAGAAATGCCAAAATATTTAAGCTCTGACTTTGCTTTCCTGTCAAAGCCTGTTACATTCCAGCACATACTCTCTGATTTAGCTTTATTAATATAGTACCCAGCGAAAGACCCAAAATTCTCCACTAGCTCCTTCACTCTAGGGAAGGTCTTAACAGGGTCCGCCATTTAAATTATAAAATTGTCGGCATATAAGGCTATCTTATTCCTAAATCCCTGTGAGACAAAGGAATTACTTGTGGGTCCATCCTAAGTGACTGGGAAAATGGTTCAATACAGATATCAAAAAGGAGGAGGGAAAAGGGGCACCCTTGCCTGGTAGCTCTAGAGAGACAAAACTTCCTGGTTAAGGTCCCATTTAATAGAATTCCGGTGCACAAGGCTCCATACACTTTTTGGAGGGCCGTAATGATAATTGGGCTGAATTCCAACACCTATAGAACCTCCCAAAGGTACTACCAGCAGACTCTTTCCAAACCCTTGGTGGCATCTATTGTTACCACTGCCAAGGGATCCGAAAAGGTAGAAGCAAGATCAATTGCACCCACTAGCTGTTGTGTAAGCTCACATATCTGCCTTTTTGGGACAAAACCTTTCTGGTCAGGATTAATTAATTGGGGTGCTAAATTGGCCAATCTAACTAGCAAGATTTCTGGTAAAGACCTTATAGTCAGAATTTAAAGTGAGATTAACTGATATGAGCCGGCCTTCTTAGATCCTTGGTGGGTTTTAAAATTAATATCAAGGTGCCTTCTTTCCATGAATCTGGGATCTGAGCATTTGCGAGGCAAATAGAATTGAATATGTTTCCCCACACAGAAATAATTACCTCTTTTAATGGCTTATAAAGTTCTGAGGGGATGGCATCTGGGCTCGCTGCCTTCCCATTTTCAGCTTTTTTCAGATGTTCCCAGACTTCACCCTCAGTAATCTGGGCTACTAGAGAGTTCTTTCCCAGGTCCGTAAGCATAGGGAGGCCCCTACCTCTCAGACATTCCCTAAGCCTGTATGAACCTCTTCAGTGTAGAGAGATGAAAAACAGAGAAACCAGGTGTTCCTACTTTTTCCCTACATTATTAGGGAAGTTGCCCTGGGGGTTTATTATCAATTCTTTAATGTTGTTCCTAGTCCTATTGGAATTTGCCTTCCAAGCCAATAGTGCCCCACACCTCTACCGGTACTCAAAAAGCCTTGAACACTTAGCCTGCCATTTCTCTCTGCATTTCCCCATAACCTTAATTTTATAGCTTAACTGTACTTCTACCTGCCTCTTTAAAACTCGATCTCTGTCCGCAAATGAGTTCTGTGTCTGTAAGACAGTCTCAAGTACCCCCCATTTTTCACTCTAGGGAGCTAAGCTCTTCTCTGGCCTGCTTATTCTTAAATGATGCTTGATTTCACAGGATCCTCGGGATAAAAGCTTTATAGGTGTCCCAAACTTTGCCAAGGGAAGCTGTCTCTATTTTATCTGCAAAAAAGTCCAAAGTGACTTTACCCAATATCTGACCAATTCCTATGTCTAGCAGAAGAGCCCTATTTACTGTCCACCTAAGATTTTCTTTCAACAGGGAACTCCTTCAGCATGGTAACAGCTGAGTGGTCGGAGATATTCCCCGGCGAATGTTTGACCTCTTTCACCCTCTCCAAGATGCTGTTATCGATCAAATAAAATAGTCTAGTCTGGAGAAGTGGCCATATTTTTTACTATGGTATGTGTACCCCCTCTGCTGTCCCTTTGGATGTCGCCACACATCTACAAAGTCCATGTCTCACAGCATATTTTCTAAGACTTGCCTGACCTTAGGTGTGTGAATACAATCTCTCTTGGTAGATCTATCTAGATTGATGTCCATCAGGGTGTTAAAATCACCCCCAATAATTATCATATAATTAACACTTGTGTAAAAGCTTTATTATTTTCCTTTCGTGTGGCCCCAAAAACTAGTATGTCATCACTGTAATTGAAAGCATCTATGACAGGCTGTATTATATGATGAATTACATCCTGAAAGAGTTCTGCAGCTGATGACACTCTGAAACTTAGCCTTTTATTTTTAAATAAACCAACTGGAGTTGAAAAGGTAGTAATGTACCTACAATTTTCTTCCAATTCGAGTTGGTGATACCCTTTGTTCAAATTAAGGTGGGAAAAGACTTTAGCTCCATTCAGCTGCGTAATCATGTCAGCTATGTGCAGACTGGGATGTTGTTCTCTTTCATTTTCCTTGTTCGCTTGACGCATATCAACGCAAATATGCCCAGCTCCTCCACTATCCTTCTTCAACACTACCTCTATGGGTGATGCCCATGGTGTGGGACCAGTGGATCACTCAATGATGCCATGTTTTAATAATGCCACAATTTCTTTCTCAACAGCCTCTTGTAAATTAAACACAATTCGACGATGTCATTGAGCAACAGGACGGATGTCCTCATTTATGTGTAGTTGCACTTTCATTGTCTTAAGTCTTTCTAATCCATGAAACAAGGACAGAAACTGATTCACTAGCTCATGATAGGCATTAACGCTGTAGTTTACAGAAAGCAGCCCCATGTCAGCAGCAGTGGTGAAACTGAGTAAACGTGCACTCGATGAAGTGCCTCGCAGGACATGAATTGTACTTTCGTCTTTTTATGCTTCACAGTTGCCATGAATTAACCTTGACTTTGCAGTGGCGTCGAAGCAGCCCATGTATACACCTTAGTTTTTGATGGGATTGAATGGGGCCCTGGAGACAGTTCATTGTACTTTTCCGCTGGCATAATGTTTATCGACGCGCCACTGTTTATGATAAAAGGTATGGACCACCCATTGACTTTCAGTGTGCTCTTGGGACAATGTTCAAATGAATTTAGCGCTTAACTTGCCAATCTAGCTTAGATCGGTAGTCTTCCTTGCAAGATGCTAATCCTACATGGTCAACATTGACATCTCACTCCCATCTTCCTCACTGTCGCTTGACAATGACGAACCTTTAGACCAGGAATTTGAAGACAATCGACATTGTTCTTCAACTGATGTTGCTGCTTAGCCTTGTGGGCGTGGTTGAAACGTCTCTGGAACTTTCTGATATCCATTTTGTTTTCTCGATGTGACGCACTTGATCTTTCCTCCATTTTGTTTTCTTGACGTGACACACTTGATCTTTCCCTCACTTTGCAAACCATTACGAAATGGTTCTCTTTCCCACAGCCTATGCATATCTGTCCAATGGCAGGACATTTCCCTTCATGTGGAAAGGAAAATCCACATTAAAAACACAACTTCTTTTTCTTTGAAGACATTATTTTATGGCCTTCTACCTTACTTAACTTACTTTTCACACTCTGCGCTGATTCAGTTTGGGCCATTCCGTCCTCCATGTTAGCTAGATGTCTGTCAGCTCTTTCTTCTACTCTGGCAGCCATGAGTACTTGCTCCAAGCTGAGTGTCTCTTTTAGCATTCGTCGACTGAAGGAATCTGCGAGACAACCATCTATTACTCTGAGACACATAGCCTTTTTTATCATTGAACTTGCAATGCTTGAGGAGCGAATCAAGTCTTTCTACAAACTCATCCATTGTTTTGCCAGCTTTCTTGGTTGAAAATGTACCTTTCGTAGTTGATTTGACGGTACGTCACTTCATCACCGTGTGGTATTTTCTTTCTCACTTCTTTTACTCCTTCACCCGCTAAATTCTTTAGATATTTAATGATCTTTTTGCCATTTGCTTCTTCTAGCACATTGAAATTATCAAAGGATTTGATCCAGGTAGTCCATCTGTCACCAATATTCTGCTTTTTGGCGGTATCGAAGGGAGGCGGTGATTTTAGGAATGTGGCAGCATTATAACCTGTGGATCTTTCTGCTGTCAGGACTGGAGCTCGCTCCGGCAGCGTCTGTTGCCCACTTGGACCCGCACCTTCATCAAGCACTAGCGCGTGCATTTGGGTTGTCGGCCCTTCTCTCTGGTTGAGAAGCACTGTCTTCTTCGTTGACAGTGAGTAGCAGCTTTCTTTCCTGCACAAGTTCTTCACTCTTCTTACATCTGCATTGTACCTGATTTCCACTGCCTTTAGCGTTTCTTTGTGTCAGAAATGTTTCCGCTTTTAGCGCTTTCTTGTACTCTGCTAGCACTGCCGTTAACATTGCCGTACTGTATGGCTCAGTGTCGCATTGTGGCACTGTACCTCTTGTCTCTACTTTATCAGCAAATTTCTAGCTGACTACAGACAAACTTTCTGCAAGGCCTTCAATTTCTTCATAGGCCTTGCACTGGCAGGAGTGGCGCTTTGACTCCACATATTCCAATAGTCGATTTTCAATTAGACTAAGGCACATGTGGTACACACAAGCAGTTTGGTAGACCACGGTAAACTCTCCAAGAGAGCACTCTTGGTTCTTCGGGTTGCAGGGTTTATGTAATCCCCTATTGTGAGAAGTTGGCCTGGTATATGCTGTCTACTAATTAAAGTGGGCACCCTATACCAGTCCAAACAACCCTTATGGTGATTTAAGAGGTCAAAGATAACCTTAGAAAGCTATCCAAGTGGTAGCTGTGGAGAGAAGCCTTCAGGCTTAGTCTTGAAGGAATGTTAAGCAGCTTGGTTTACCAGAATGCAACCTTATTGTATTGGTTAAATGAAAGGAGAACCACACAGTAGTTATAAAAATATATATTTATTATTATAAGACACTCTAAATACCTCACAGTATCTGCTATACGCAGATAAACTCAAAGCACACAATACTGTAGTACAGAACCAATCGTAAGTAGCACTAATTCACAGTGGGCTCCAGGGGGAGACCAAACCATATACTAAAATAGTGGTATAAGAACCACAACTTGAATCAAGACAGTGTCTAGAGAATGTAGAATCGCTGGGACCCCAAGGAACCACCCAAGGTGAGTAAGTAGGGACCCCACGAGGGATGGGTGCAGTGTGGAAACACGACCGCGTGCGCCGTACAATTCTATGGGAGAGTCGCAGTTGCAGTTTTAAAGATTTAGGACCCTTCCCAGTGGATTACGAGGAAGCCCTTTGGATCATAGGAGGTTGGAGAGCCACCCCACCCTTGGGTACCATAGTACCAGAGTTACCTATCCCAGGGAAGCCGGGTGCATAGGGCTGAAGTGGTGTCGGAAACCGCAGTCGATCTCAATGGAGGACTTCAAGGAAATACCACTGCGGGAAAGAAGAAAAGTGTCAGTTGGAATCCAAAGGTGGATTCGGGATGAAGAGTACCTGAAAGCAGAGGGGACAGATTCTGGGTCACTCAGGAGTGACCAGGGGCTCTTTAGACGAATGCCCACCGATGTCGGGTGCTTCAGGTGCGTTGAGGGGGTTCTTGACTCTGCAGCCACCGGGACCAGGAGACGTCGAGGACAACCAGGAGCCAGATACGAGCTGTCTCACGAAGGATGTCGAGTGCTTAGGGGTCGGTGTCCGGCTGGAGCACCAACAAGCCTTGGCAGCGGCAACCCACGAAGATGGTCAAGAAAGGTTACGGTTCGGACCAGCAAGGCCCAGGAGACTCACCAAACACAGGGGAGTCGGGGCAAGCCTGGAGCAACCAGGGGAGCCCAAGAAAAGCAGTGTTGACCCTCAAGAGGACCCACAGGCTAGAGGCACAGGAGTCGCAAGGGGACCTCAAGCAGAATTACAAAGCAACAGCCCACGGAGCACTCAGTGCGAGGAGGCCAAAGTTCTTTGGTGGAAATGGTGCCAGAGGTTGGGGCTACTCGGAGCCCAGTGCACTTGTTTTGGGAACACCAACAAGCATGTGCACTTGCAAAAGTACGCAGTGCACAGGGGTACGAGTATTGCAGCCCCCACGAGGGATTCTGACCTCAAACTTGGTGAGAGGGCAGCTCGGACCTCGACGGACGTGGAACCCACCTCCTGTGTTGCTGGAGCCTTCGGAGTCCGCAGGAGCTCAGGATCAGCAGACTGGTCAGTTGCATTACGGTGCTTGCAGTTGCAGGGGAGTGACTCCTTCACTCCAAGGGAGATGTCTTTGGTTGTCCTTGATGCTCCACAGGTCCTACACAGAGCCTGTATATTGCACAGGCACAGATGATGTTTTGGACGGAGTGGGAGACGAAGTCGGGCCCAAACGAAGTCCAGCGAAGTCCAGAGTGTCCAGACAGTCGAAGGTCAGTGGTTTCTTGTTCAGAATCTTGTCCACGTCGAATCTAGGGTCCTACAGCCAGGTAAGCCCTTTTGTACCCACGGGAGAGGGTTGGACAGATTCAGGGGACCCTCCCGGGGAGGATCAGGACAGTGGGGAGGTTACTCCCATGTCCTTTGTCCAGTTTTGCGCCAGAGCAGGAGCCAACGGCTCCCAGGACTGGTTTGAACTGGACTATGCACAGGGACACCAAATGTGCCCCTCATGCAGACTTTCGGTCGCTGGCCAGCGCACCCACCCAGGCCTAATACACTAAATCCTGTCTGGGAGGTGGTCACACCTCCCTGTGACAGGATGCCTATTGTTCTGCCTTCCCCTGCTCGAGCTTGGCTCAGCAGCAGAAAGGCAGAAATGTGTCTCGGTTCGGCAGCAACCATTTTGGGCTGCCCGGGACTAGAAGGCTGGTACCAGGAACACCAGGGACCTCACAAAGGTTTCTGAGGGGTGGAATCATACCTCCCACACCGGTTAAGCAAAAAGTGGGGCTAACCATAAGAAGCAGCTCCTACTTTCCTACACCTATCTCATCACCAGTTTTAGTGTCCTCCCCCACCCAGGTACATGCAAATGATCAAATCACACACAGAGCTTGGTAGCACACATCTTTATTCCTCAGCGTGTAACCATTAACTGAACATTCTACATCAGAAATTGTTTCAACCACACCCAAGCACTTACGTCACTGTTCTACGGAGTCCGTCAGGTGCCAAAAAAGGTCCCGTCATATCTAACTCACAAGACACTACATAAGTTTGAATATGTATTATCCCTTTCCTCCTACTGCATGAAATTAGCTATCTGAATTCTTCAACAGCTTAGAACTTCTCTCTACCATCTGTCACTCTGTTCTCATCATCGATTTTAGCATCACTGTATTCTACTCGGTGATAGTATATTGTTGCGTTTCTTCTTTCCTCTCCTTCCTAAAAGTAGAGGAGCCTGCCTGTGAAATGAGTCAAGATTTTTCTGAGATCTGCTTAAAGAATGGTGGAAATCCCTACTTGCAAACTTGGTTTTGGGTATGGCAGGAATATAATGATTATTATTGGAAGGCACTGGAACCTGCCAGAGAAGGTAAATATTGTTCAAGGTCCAAAGATAAGTACTGCCATTTATTCTTGTCTATTCTTCTACCAATAAAGGAGATTTGACCTTCCCAGCTTTGTCAGTACATATCTATGAAGAAGAATTGCCTTTCTATTGTGGCCTTAAATAGAAGTTGGAGGGACTGTATTCCTTGTAGAAAAGCTAGCATAATACCCCTTATTTGAAAAGAGAATTTTTTTATTTATACATGTTACCACAGAAATGTAACCTTTCTTTGGCAACAATATTTCTGGTGAATACATAATCTTTCTGCAGATTCCTCACCTTAGGAATACTCCTTTCAGGCTTCAGACTGGCCTGTAACCTTTTTTTCCTGGCAGTGCCTTCTTAGTGCTGCCAGATGTCATCTTCAGCTCCAGCTCCAGCCACAACTCCACTTCCCATATGATATCACCAGCATATATTTGGCGCCAACTAGCGCATTGATGTCAGTTCCTGCTTTTCTGACCTTCATCAATACAGTCCGGAGCTTTCTTAGTGTCGCAATGACAAAATTTTCCGTTTTCAACAGCCATTGGTCAAATGTCTCCTCAAAAGTCCTCAGACCTCAAGCCATGCAAGCGGTGATGCAAGACGATGTCCCTTTCTAACCCCAATGAAGACAGAATGTAGGGCCTGCAGTCAGCACACAATGCATTGGCCTGTGACTCCGTGCACTCAAGGAGCAGGAGACCAGGTTATTTTTGGATACAGCCTGCAGGGAGACCATCAAGTGGATTCCCTCGGTAAAAGATAAGTCACCATCAATTAAATGTTCACCTAAGAGCTTTTCCAACAAAACCACAAAAAGCAAGGCTGGAGGGAGAAAGCCATTAAGTTCTCTGGACCATTCAGAGTTTCAACTGCTCAGAGTCTCAACTTCATTCGCCGACACTGGATTCTTCCTTGACTCTGGGCAAACCTCTATCACTTAAAATGTCAAGGCTGAATTTCCCTTGTCTTTGGCTAGCTCTGTGCACATTGAGGACGTCTGGCTAGCATTGCTGGATCTTTTTAGTATAGTCCTGCATCCCTCTTGGCTATTTCCCAAGGGATGTAGACTTGGCTATTCCAGCGACTCCCACCAAGATTCCTCTTGATGCTGCGCTTTCACAGGTTTTGAAGTAGAAATTGACCAGAACCCAACCCTATTCTTTTGAGGCCTTCTTTATCCCCAAACTTGCAGTCAATGATGATGCAACCCATGAAGCTGGCTTTTGCACCGGCCTCACAGATGATAGGGGAAAATATCAAGGGGGGAACAAAAGAGGAAGTCATAGCTATTTTCAGTGATGAGCCATTATGTGAGCTCCTTCCGAGGGTCCAATGTTGCTCCCACTTGGAGGAGATTTTTGCATTATATTCAGGTAACTTGGCCAAGGAGGACTGTGGATGCAAGGAGGATTTTGACTAACCAACTGATCACCTCCTGCCTTCTTTTAATGCTTATACCAGCTTTTATTTGGTGTTAGATCTGCCATCCTTTGTGTGGTTTCCCCTAACGTTTTGCCTTCAGACCTTCTGATTTTTTAACTTTGTTTTTGCTTGCCTTAGGACTCTGCACACTTTATCATTGCTAACCAGCGCTAAAGTGCTTGTGCTCTCTCCTCAAAACATGGTAGAATTGGCAGATAGCCATTTGGCATATTTAATTTACTTGTAAGTCCCTAGTAATGTGGTACTACCTGTGCCCAGGACCTGTAAATTTAATGCTATCACTGATTGTGCTGCCCATTTGTGTAGCACTTTAAACATGTCTCTGGCCTGCCATTGCAGCCTGTGTGTGTACAGTTTTAAACTACAATTTCGATCTGGCAAAATAAACCGTTAGCCAGGCCCAAACCTTCCTTTTTAATACATGTAAGTCAGCCCTAGAGTAGGCCCTGGACAGCCCAGGAGGCAGGATGCAGTGTGTTTAAAAAGTAGGATATGTACTCTTAAGCTTTACATGTCCTGATAGTGAAAAACTTTTACATTTGTTTTCCACTACTGCAAGGCCCACCTCTCCCATTAGATAAAGTTGGAGTTACCCTATTACATTTCATAAATGTAATTTCCAAATGGGAACAGATAGCCAGTTGATGTTTGGTGTCTCTAGAACTGTAATGAGAAATTCTAAGTTATGGTAAAGTCGGATTTTAAATTGCAATTTTGAAAATGCCACTTTTAGAAAGTTAGCAATTTCCTGCCTTAGCCATTTGGTGCCTGCAACCTTTCTCTGGGTCACATTACTGGGTTTAGTTGACAGTTGGGCTTTGTGTATTCCTCCTAGACAACCCCACACAATGGGGAGCTTAGGTGTGATTAGATGGGCCATCACTGGCAGGATGGGAGGGAGGAGCAGGACCCAGCCCAAAAAGTATATATTCACAAATCAAAGTTTCAATGTAAAGAATATTTTCAATATAAAGATTTTTTTCAAGCCCAACTGTTAGCAAAAAGATATCATTTATTTTTCAAAATTATATTAGTTATTGTTGATCCAGTGCTCACATAAGTGAAAAAGTACAAAATGTAAATAACAAGCGAACAAGGTGCATCACAAACAGGAATACAAAGATGTATGACTTGTGACTCCTTCAGTTATTTCTAGGCCGGCTTAAAGCGATAGTGTGCGGAAGTGGGCACATGGTTCATTACTAACGGGGAGAAGTTTCCACAGCCTGAGAAGAAATAAAAATAAAAGCAGAAATTGGAGGGGGAAAAATCCTTGTAGTGACCAGGAACATGAATAATAATCATACCACATAAACAGACAAATATCTAGTTAAATAACAAATACCAATAGGAAATGAACTACAATAGGTAATCCTCGAGTGACAAAATGAAAGGACAGAATAAATCATAGGAATATTTAAATTATAAAAAGAACAGATATTATACAAAAAATCAATGAAATATTACAAACATACATAAATTATACATTTAAAGCTTATTTACAAGGATCTTATATACAGCCCAGTAAGAATACAAGGTGTACAATTAATTATAGTATTGCATTCCATTACGCCATTATGATTAGACCATTAACAATTGATTGACATTTAAAAATCCATTTGCATTCCATTCTATTTAGCAAAAATTCATTGTCTCCAACCCTGGATTACGGGTTTCACCATGTCAATAACCTGCCATGCAAAAATATTCTCACTGTGCTTAGCACTTATAAAGTGTTCAACCAATGGCGCAGTGGTTATTCTACAGCAAACTCTGCTTTTGTATTGGCAAATGCAAGTTTTTACCTTTTGTGTAGTCTGACCAATGTATAATAAATTACATGGACAGCTAATGGAATAGATCACATTATTAGAATTGCAGTTCGAAAATAAATTTAGATCATGCTGTATATGCTGATGTTGAAACAAATTGGGGCCCGATTTCGATGTTGTTAGGAAAGGCTCCGAATCGGACTCGGGCTTACCGAATCCGATTCAGAACCCTTGTTTCCGACCGATTCGTACCCAGTTCCAAACGACCGATTACAATGCCTGGAAAACCATTTGGGCTGTCAGAATCGGTTCCGAAAGGCATTCGTACAGGTCGAGCCTTTCGTATCCGATTCGTACAGCTCTATGGACTTGTTTTCCGAGCAAGCAAGTACGATGACCGATTCGAACAGCCATTCTGAATCGGTTTCTCCGGAACGAGTCGGCTGTCGGAATCGGTCTTTGGGGGCCCGTAGCAGGCCCTCTTCACCCGGGTCCTCCGAATCGGGCCCGTGGGGGTACCCAAGGGACCCCCCTTTCCAACCATGCACAGTCTGGAAGGCACCATGGGGTGGCTGCCACAGGGTGCAAGGTTTTCCCCAACCACCCTTTCTTCAATGGGGGCCTGTGTTCTCGTTCTGAACAAAGGCTCCCATTGAAGTCAATGGGAGTCCGACCAAATCATATCCAGAAGCATCCGTATGCATCCAAATGGCTCGGTCGGACTCCCCCGATCCGAGTCGTCCGGAAAGCATTCCGGAACCGATTCGGTAGGAATTCATTCATAACGGGATTGTAATCGGCCCCTTGGTGTTGGTAGTGTAATTACAAGCAACACAATTGCTACATTTATAATGTCCTTGAACAGGTGGAATTTTTAATAAGGGCTGAAGGGTATTATTATTTTAGATTTGTAGGCCCTTACCAATGGTCCTGTAAATTACATCCCTGTTTAAAGGAGAACAGTGGTATCTCCTAGCATCCGTATGCATCTGGATCCGATTTGGTCGGTCTCCCATTGACTTCAATGGGAGGCTGTGTTTCCGAACGAGAACACAGGGTCCTATTGAAGAAAGGGGTGGTTGGGGAAAATCGTGCACCCTGTGGCAGGCAACCCATGGTGCCTGCCACACTGTGCATGGTTGGGAAGAGGGGACCCATGGGTACCCCCACGGGCCCGATTCAGAGGGCCCCGGGTGAAGGGGGGCCTACTATGGGCCCCCAAAGACTGATTTTGGCAGCCGTTTCGTTCCGGCCAAACCGAATCAGAAAGGCTGTCTGAATCAATCATTGTACTCGCTCGCTCGGAAACCGAGTCCATTGAGCTGTACAAATCGGCTCCGGAAAGGCTTGTCCTGTCTTAATGCCTTTCAGAACCGATTCGGTCAGCCCTAACGGTTTCCAGGCATTGTACTTGGTTGTTCTGAAGTGTGTCAAAATCGGTCGGAAACAAGGGTTTCGGATCAGATTCAGCAAACCCAAATCTGATTTGGAGCCCTTCCGACCGGCATCGGATTTGACCCTAAGTAGTACATTTTTTAATTGCTTGAATGGAAAGAAAATGCAAGATCGGGTTGGCATTTAATTAACCGCATTACATATTGTTCAAGTTCAGCCTCATTGCCTGACCAGATCATAAAAACATAATTGCCACTACATTTTATTCATAATTTATTATTCCAGTCTCTTGTAATAATGAAACCAATATCTTTTTAGATACCTGGTGCTCACCACTCTGTCCTGATGATGACCTTTCAATAACTATAGGTCGAAACGCCATTGACTACAGACATATATGGACCCTATTCATTTGACCCCAGGCCTAGAAATAACAGATGAAGTCAAGAGTCATATGTCTTTTTATTCCTGTTTGTTTTGCACCTTGTTCACTTATTATTCAACAATAGCTAATGAAAAAAAATTATATTATATTTTTGCCAATGGCAGGGCTTAAAAATTATTTATATTGAAAACATTGTTTACATTGAAAATGATTATTGTGTATATATAATTTGTGTTGATTTGTATAGTCACCTGTGGATAGTGCTGATATCCAAAAGAAAACTGATGTTTCTGTTTAGATGGGGCTACAGTGAACCATTGTTTTGTGATATACAGCTTATGTTGATCGAGCACAACCAACGCATCTCCTCTACTGCGCTGTGCCAACCCGAGCAGGACCAGCCCATATTCTCTGCTGCCTGCATTGGACCCATCACAAAGGCTCTTGTATCCCTCATCTGCAGCAGCCTCATCAATGACAATGAACTCTGCATCGCAGCCTCGCAGCTCCTCGGAACTGACGCATCGCCCCATCCCCAATGCTGGATTTCGCATCGCAAGCCCATCAACGGCATCTTCGATGGCGACGCCGGACCTCCCAACACAGCCTCACTGCATCTCGGAACTGGTTCAACGCATTTTCAACATGGATCCTCGCAATGCTCCGCGAACCAGGATTTAACCCCTTCGCTGCCAGGCCTACTAACCTCCCCCGAGTGCCACGTCTTTTTTTTGGCTATTTGGGGTAGGTTGTACTTAGGCCCCCATAGCTTTTTGTCCACATAAGGTATTTACGCCAAATTTGTGTCCTCTTTTTCAACATCCTGAGGATTATAGAGGTATCGAGGGTTTGTCGATTCCCCTGGAGGGGACACAAAAATTGGCAAAATACAGCTACATTTTTGTTTTTTGTAAAAATGGGAAAAAAATGCTGCAGAAGAAAGAGTCTGTTTATTTCCCTGCAAATGGTATCAACAAAGAGTTTGCAGTGCTAAAATCACCATCTTCCCAGCTTTCAGGAACAGGCAGACTTTTGTCAGAAAACCAAAATTTTATAAACAGTTTTGGCATTTCATTGGAAAATAGCCTTTTTTGCCTATTTTTTGGGCTTTCAACCTCCTTCCAGTTAGTGGTAGAAATTAGTGTGAAACCAATAATAGATCTTGGAAAGTTATACATTTCTGAAATGTAAACAATATTCTGAATTCAGCAAAGGGTCATTTGTGTAGATCCTTCAAGGTTTGCCTATAGAAAGTAACAGTTGAAATAAACAAATATTGAAATTGAGTTGAAAAAAACAGCCATTTGTGCGTACATTTTCACCTGTAACTTCTTCTAACTATAGCAGATTTTTAAAAGCAATATACCGTTACGTTTGCTGGTCCCTTCTGGTTGTGGGGATATTAAAGGCTTGTAGGTTCACTAAGAATCTGAGGAATCCAGAGCCAATAACTGAGCTTCACCTTGCAATAGTTTTTCATTCTGTACTGGGTATACAGCAATTCATCTGGTAAAATATAGAGTAAAAAAAAAGGTATCAAGGAAACCTATGTATTTCCAAAATGGGAACAAGATATGGAGTTTTAGAAGCAGTGGTTATTTGCACATCTCTGGATTTGTTGGTACCCATACTAGTATGTGAAACCGCCACATACCTGAAACAAAAAGACACGAGCCGCACCTCAATGCCCTCACCGCTCATACACTCTTCCTGCCCCCAGTGACCGCAGGCTGGCAGCCAACCAACCAACCCCTAAGGAAGCGGCTTGACCACGCTATCAGTCCCGTCTACCACTACAACCCACCTGACCCCTGTGATAGCGTAGCACACCTAGCCCTAAAGGAACTAGCCCCACCTCAAGCTTAGTTAAAATGCCTTCTATCATGCCAACCTACGCCAACCCCCTCACATCGAGCTACGTAAAACCGCACGGCCCGAACTCCTTCTCGATTAGTCTCCCCCCAACCTCTCACCCAAAGCGAGAAAAAACCTCAAACATAAACTGATCAGGCAATACCCAGAATCACTATTTGCTGACATATATCACTGCTCCTATAAAGGCCAAGTAAAAATGGACCTCATTTTTCACACGGAAAGACCCGAAAAGTGGAACTCCATCCTCATATCACAACTCCACATTACCAAAACTACCAATACACCCCAGAGCTGCAAACTATCATTCTCTAACCCTAACCGTACGACGAGAAGCGGGAACACCTCTGTGACCATCTACTCCAACGGCACAGTCCTGATTCAAGCTAACAATGACAACCTTGAGGCATTTGACTCCCTCTTCCCCTCACTTCGGAATGCCTCCGCTCACACTCATCTCCCCACCCAACCCACCCCTTTTACCCGGACAACCAGACCCCCAGATGAACACCCACACCATTCCTGCACCTGCTATCATAAGCCCCTGTTCTCCAACTCGAGACACCACCAGCACCTCTGGCGCCAAGAACAAGACTCCCCTCCCCCGCCGGTTCGTCCCCGCGAACAGCCCCCGCTCATAATCTTCCTCAAGCAACACCGATCACCCTCAATGTACAGTCTAAGACTTCCAACCACCTTCCTATACCCACCTGCAAAAGAAAGCAGCTACCACAACATGACCCCCCTCACCCCACGCCCACGACCCACCTTAAAGCCCTCACGGACTACACAATAACTACCAGAAGGCAACACAACATCGTCAGGCCTTCTCCCCTTCGGGAAGATCCCGCCCAGAATCCACCCACCCCCAACCAAGATGAGACGGGCGCCGGCTCTCCCTGCTTGAAAGCCAACTGACTATTATAATACAGGGCTTTAACGAAATCCTAAACAACCTCGCTACGCTTCGCAAGCCCTCCAAAAACCCCACTGTACTCCCACCGTCTCCAACCCTACACACCAAAGGCTCCCCGAGGCTACGCGACCCAGTTGGACCTCACCCCCCTCTCGAGTCATACACTGAGGCCCAAAAGAACTATGGAGGCTATGTCCTCGGATGAAGCGGCTGAGCTGGTCTCCTCGTACGACACCCCTCTGCTTCCATTCCTCAATCCACGATTCAGGTAATCACTGGATTCAGAAGAGATCCCTCCACTCCGAAACCCCTAGACCCCCAGCCTCCATCATCAACATCCCCATTGCACCCATAAGAAAAAAAAGAAAAAAAGTCACCACCTACCAACTGCATGCTCATAAACTGCAGATCAGCCACCAAACATGCCACAGAGCTAGCAGAATCCATCCTCACCCATGACATAGACATAGCCTTCCTCACCGAGACCTGGTTAAACGACAGCTCGCCTCCAATCATGGATACCCTCGTACCCCCAGGCTCCTCAATCATCAACAAAGACCGAAAAGACCAAAGAGGTGGGGGTTTAGCAATCATTCACAACAACAACTTGTCCGTGACCGAAATAGATACCTTCAACTATAACACCTTTGAATGCCTAACCGCCAACATTAACACCAGCAACAACAAAATACTACAATGCCATCTCCTATACCATCCCCCAGGCAACACCACCACATTCACTGAACACCTGTCAGACCTGGTTGCACACTGCTCACTCCGAGACAACAACAACCTAATTCTGGGCGACCTCAACTTGCACTGGAATGATAAAAACAGCTCACCAATGCAAAACCTGAACGAGCTATTACATAGCAACAACCTTACCCAGCACTGCTCAGAAGTAACCCATAACAAAGGGGCAATCCTGGATGCCATCATCGCCCAACGCGACGCAATCACAATAGACCACATCTTACCGGTCGACTGGTCAGACCACCTTAATCCTATTCCACATCACGCAACCGATCATGTATCAAACTCCCATCCAAAACCCCCCCCCACATGGACAAGAAACCTATCACAGATCAACATGGTCGACCTAGAAGAAAAGATAAGCACGCTCCTGCCCATCTCCCCAGACGGTCTCTCCACAACAGAACTCACATCTCATTACAACACAACTATGTCGTCCATCTTAGTCCAACTTGCCCCCCTGAAACTGAAAAAACCAGGAACATTCCTTCCAGATCCTGGTTCAACACGGACATTAACGCTAAAAGGAGACAACTTAGAGCTACAGAACGTCTATGGAGAAACAATCCCTCCACAAGCCTCTGCGAGCAACTCAAAGCAGCCAGTAGGAATTACAAAAAACATATCAACAATGAAAAAAACCAACTTTTTCTGTACCGCTCTTGACAACGCGAAAAACAGGCCCAAAGAACTCTTTAACATCATCAGGCAACAAACCTCCAAGACCTCTGCAACCCCAGTCCAGGCCTCCAAAGACCTGTGTGACAACTTCGCCAACTTCTTCAACGACAAAATCACCAAGATTGAGCTATCTCTTGACATCAACCTCTATCCCTCCTGCATAATCCCAACCCCAACAATCGAAACCACCATGAGCAAGCTCCCCACAAAAGCCTGGAAATCCTTCGACCCCGTACCTGAAGCTGAGATTCTTAAACTGATCTCCTCTTCCAAGCCCGCATCCCACATCCTCGATCCTGTACCCACCCAATTGACCAAAAAGCTGAAACTCTCACTCGCCCCACTCTGGAGTGAAATCATAAACAGCTCCTTGAAAACCGGCATCATACCAGACTGCCTCAAAGTCGGCCAAGTCACGCCACTATTGAAAAAGCCAGGCCTAGACAACACCGATCTGAACAACTTCAGACCTGTTTCCAACCTCCCCTTCCTATCCAAAATCCTTGAAAAGTGCGTTCTCCTACAACTGACTCAGCACATAGACAACATCAACCTGCTAGATCACCACCAATCGGGCTTCAGAAAAGGCTGTAGCACTGAAACCGCGATCCTTAACATCGTGGATGACAACCACAAGTCTCTTGATACTGGCAAATGCTGCCTACTCATCCTCCTGGACTTATCAGCAGCCTTTGACACGGTTGATCACAATCTACTCATCAAGGCTCTTCAAGACAGAGTAGGTGCGGACGAGGTGGTCCTACGATGGTTCTCCTCCTTCTTACACAACCGCTCCCAAAGGATAAAAATCAAAACCTTTACGTCCGACCTACACCCCGAGAACAGAGGTGTCCCCCAAGGCTCAGAGCTCTCCCCTCAACTGTTCAACATATACATGGAACCCCTCACCACCCTTCTCAAAAAAGCCAACATCCCCTTTCACCTATATGCAGATGACACCCAGATCTACTTGGAAACCTCCTCCATCAATGACATTCTAAGACTCAACAACACTCTTAGAGAAGTTCAACAGTGGCTAGCAACAAACCACCTTAAACTCAATCAAGACAAAACCGAAATCCTCCTCATCTCCAACAAAGAAGAAAACCCTCAAATCGTAGAGTGGCTGAAAGCAATCGATGCTCTCAACGGTAATCTCACCCTGGCTAACTCGGTAAAATCTCTAGGAATCACCCTCGACTCAAAACTAAACATGACCAAACACATCAAGATCTCCACGAAGAGTGCCTTCCTCAATTTGAAGCTTCTCAACAAAATTAAGCCCTTCATCCCGCCCAAGGACCTCAAACAAGCCACCCAATCACTGGTGCTATCTAAACTTGACTACGGAAACGCAGTCCTCACCGGTACAGCTCAATCCCACCTAGCGCCACTCAAAACAACTCTAAATGCAGCTGCCAGAATGGTCACCGGAGTTAAGAAATATGACCACTTATCTCCCGCACTCAGAGAACTAAAATGGCTCCCAGTCGAAATGCGTGCCAGCTTTAGAACTGCCTGCCTCACACACAAAGCCCTGCACACAGGGAAACCAGAATACCTGGCCTCCAAACTCAAGAAAGCCGGCCAGACAAGAAACCTCAGGAGCTCCAACACCCTCTTACTCATCCCTATGAAAACACGCAAACAAAAAACCGCTGCACGATCCTTCGCTGGAAACGCACCCAAAATCTGCAACTCCATCCCAGCCAATATCATGACTATCCCTTCCTTTATAAAATTCAAAAGACTCCTAAAAGACCTCTACCTCAACCGTGCCTTCCCGAACCGAGAATCGCCGCCGAAACGCACAAGCCTACACTTTGCAGTCACCTGACAATGTTCCATCACAACCTACCTCTTCCTGCACTTTACAACCCCTTGACAATGTTCCACCACTACCTACCTCATCCCCGCTGCCCTACCCCCTCCTCGTTCCCTCTTCCCGGAAGGAGGTTTAGCCCAAGACATTGTGCACTCATCGATGCAATCTCAGGACCTCCCTACCTCAATGACGCACAGCACACTGGATCTTTTGAACTTTTACGTTTACCTTTGCCTTTTTATGTGATTTCTGCTTTAAATCTGTTGTAAAGCACTCCGATACCCTCGGGTCTGGCCAGCGCTATATACAATTTCTTAATAAATAAATAAATAAATAGAGGACATTTTTAAAAATGACTTCTTTTTTACACACTGTATTACATTTGGAAATCACAAATGCAGAGAAAGACAATGGGTAATAACACTTGTTCCACTATTCTGTGTGCTCCTAATTCTCCCGATAAAAATGGTACCTCACTTGTGTGGGTAGGCCTAGTGCCCGTGACAGAAAACGGCCCAAAACTCAACGTGTACACATCATTTTTCCACTGAAAAGCAACCCTATTTTTTGCAATGTGCCTAGCTGTTGATTTTGAGCCCTAGCTCAGCCGGCACCTGGAAAACCTAGCAAACCTGTACATTTTTGAAAACTAAACACCCAGGGGAATCCAGTATGGGGTGACTTGTGTAGCTCTCACCAGGGTCTGTTACCCAGAATCACTTGCAAACCTCAAAATTTGTCTTAAAAAAACCACATTTTCCTCATGTTTCTGTGATGGAAAGTTCTGGAATCTGTGGGGAGCCACAAACTTCCACCCAACAAGCATTCCCCCAAGTCCCCTTATAAAAATGGTACCTCACTTGTGTGGGTAGGCCTAGAGCCCGCAGCAGGAAACGGCCCAAAACGCAATGTGGACACGTCACGTATTTCCACAGAAAACTGACCTATTTTTGCATTGTGCCTAGCTCAGGATTTTGGGCTGTAGCTCAGCCGGCACCTTGGGAAACCTAGCAAATCTGTACATTTTTTAAAAACTAGAGACCCTGGGAATTCCATGATGGGGTAATTTGTGTGGCTCTCATTAGGTTGTGTTACCCAGAATGCAATTGAAACCACAAAATTTGTCTAAAGCAACACATTTTCCTCACATTTTTGTGATGGAAAGCTCTGGAATCTGAAGGGAGCCACAAACCTCCTTCAACCCAGAACTCCCTCAAGTTTCCCGATAAAAATGGTACCTAACTTGTGTGAATATGCCAAGTGCCTGTGACAGGAAACGGCCCAAAACGTAACGTGGACACATCACATTTTTCCATTGAAATTTTTTGCAATGTGCCTAGCTGTGAATTTTGGACCATAGCTCAACCGGCACCTTGGGAAACCTACCAAACCTGTACATTTTTGAAAAAGAGATACCCAGGGAATTCCAGGATGGGGGGACTTGTGTGGCTTTCACCGGGTCCTGTTACCCGGAATCCCTTGTAAACCTCAAACTTTGCCCAAAAAACAAATTTTCCTCACATTTCTGTGATGGAAAGTTCTGGAATCTGCAGAAATCCACAAACTTTCACCCACACAGCATTCCCCCAAGTCTTCCGATAAAAATGGCAGATCAGTTGTGTGGGTAGGGCTAGTGCCCGCGACAGGAAATGGCCCAAAACACAACATGGACACATCACATTTTTCCACTGAAAACTGACCATATTTTTTGCAATGTGGCTAGCTGTGGATTTTGGGCCCTAGCTCAGCCGGCACCTGGAAAACCTAGCAAACCTGTACATTTTTTAAAACTAGACCCCAGGGGAATCCAGGATGGGGTGACTTGTGTAGCTCTCACCAGGGTCTGTTACCCAGAATCCTTTGCAAACCTCAAAATTTGTCTAAACAACGAACACATTTTCCTCATGTTTCTGTGATGGAAAGTTCTGGAATCTGTGGGGAGAAGTCCCCTGATAAAAATGGTACCTCACTTGTGTGGGGTAGGCCTAGTGCACGCAACAGGAGACGTCCCAAAACGTAAAGTGGACACATCACATTTTTGCACTGAAAACGGACCCTTTTTTTGCACTGTGCCTAGCTGTGGATTTTGAGCCCTAGCTCACCGGCACCTATTGAAACCTAACAAACCTGTACATTTTTTATAACTAGACACCCAGGGGAAACCATGATGGGGTGACTTGTGTGGCTCTCACCATGTTCTGTTACCCAGAATCCCTTGCAAACCTCAAACTTTGTAAAACAACACATTTTCCTCACATTTCTATGATGGAAAGTTCTGGAATCTGCGGGGTGCCACAAACCTCCAACCACCCAGCATTCTCCCAAGTCTCCCGATAAAAATAGTACCTTACTTGTGTGGGTAGGCCTAGTGCCTGCAACAGGGGGAGAACACGTTTGGGACCCCCGTTTTTCTCGGCACCCTAAAACTTTCAAGACAGCAGCTGATGTGAGTGGAATCGTCAAACGGCGCCAAAGTTATTGGCAAAACAAACGCTTTTTCTATGGAAACTAGGTCCTAATTATAACTATATATTCTCGACTGCAAAACAGCAAACACATGTTTCGTGACACTCTCATCAGTTCATCAAGGCCATTAGTTAGAAAATGTTCTAGTACTTTGCTGTTCTTACCCAAAAGTTAAATTGCATCAGTTTATGATAAAATCCTTAATATAGCAGCCTGAGAGAAACACGAGTACAGAACAGAGAGGAACAATAAGGGTTTTATCATAACGAAAACTTAAAGAGTTAGTAAAAAAACACAACTTATTTTCACTGAATAAAAAAAAGTTTGCTGTATCCAAAAATTAGCTGTCAACGCTGATAAAAAAAACATTTGTAACCTAGGAAAACATACAAACTCACCCAAAAACAAACAATACCCGCACAAAAAAATCAAACATAACTTAGAAAATATAAAAACATAAAATTGCAATATAATACAATATATATACCTAAACTACAAATACATAATTTACGCAACACCTTAAGGCCTATGGCACGCACAGTTACTTCGCCCAAACCTAATTAACTAAAATTCCTAAAGTATATAACCTAAGCAAACTAATTCAACTAACATACCCCCACCCAACAAAAATACAATAATTAGAAAACATTGTTTAGAAAAAATACAAATAAAATGTAGACTAATTCTACAGATGCTATTGCTAAAAAATTCCAATAATTACTGATAAATTAAAAAGTTTATGTTTGAAGTATTTATTAATATATCAGAATAAACCTCAACAATAATGTATTAGAAATGTGTGGAAAATTGTTAAAAATGTTTACAAATGTAAATGGCAAAAAATAAACATATTACCATACATTAAAACATTATTCATATTAGTTGATAATTTCTATATATTTCTATATTTTTATTATATCATTATATTTTATACAAACTTAAAAAATATTATTGTATGTTAAATAATATATTTTACAAAACGAATTAAAACAAAACACTTTCAGAATTAGTACTAAATAGTACTAAAACTCCCAACCTAACCACTTTCTAGAAAGTGTTGGACTTTAAAGGGGCCATATTTACTTTTCCCACTCCACAATTAGGCATATCAGGAGAGAAGCTGCACTGTAAAGGGGTTAGGTTTAGTATTTCTACTCCAAACTAAGCAGTGTTAGCAGTGTGTTGGGCTCCTAAGGGTTCAGATTTACTGTTTCCTCTCCAAACTAAGCCACATTGGGGAAAGTGCTGGACTTCAAAAATGTCACATTTTGTATGCCAGCTCCAATGCTACACACTATACGGATAATGTTGGACTCTCAAAAAATAATGTAAATAACTCCAAAATAAGCAGAACAAAAACCGAAATATTGCAAATAATAATTGCATTTTATTAATATTTTAAAAATAAATTGAAATGTTTTAAGTTTAATTCTATTATATATTTTTTATTTTGCAGACATAAAATTAGTGTAATAATTCTTAACAAAATTTAAAGTTGTAAGGAAAAACATTCAAAAGAAATAATATAAAAATAATAACAATAAAAAAATCTATATTACTAGTGAAATCTCTCACTGAAAAACACATATTATAATTTTGTATTATCTAAAACAAAACAAAAATACTGTATAACTGACTTTTAAAAGTTGTATTTAAAAAATATAGATTTTAGATCATAATAAAAAATATAATAAGAAATGTATTAACTTTTTTGCAAAGAATAATGATTTATTTATGTAAACAATAAATACGAATGTTTAATAATTTTATTTTACAAATTCCAAAACCACTCTAGTATACAAACAAGAACCCAATAATAAAATAAAATTTAAAATACAGAATATAGAAAATTTACAAAACAAATCTAATAATAATGTTAAAAATGTATTACTATATTAACAAATGTAATACTTCAATAATTATTAAATTATCAAATTTGATGACGATTGTAGTTAGGATAATAATAATAGTATTTTTACCTATGATATTAAATCCAACGACAATTATGAAATTACAATATTATTTCCATTATATTATTGCCCAGTGATATTGGATGAGTGCATCAGGGGAAGATTATGTATCCACAGAACTGTTGTTAGGTGAGCAGCTTTTTCTTTATTTCCTTGACTGGCACCCTGCAGTGCTTTTGCATGTGTTTTAAACTCAGATGATTTAAGGGTCTAGCCTTTATCATTAGTATCAAGTACCATGTTAAGCGCATTGGGTTCTTTTACAAAGTTTTGGGAGGATTTTCTACAGTCATGGCTCTCTGGATCTCATAGTCCCGAGTCTCATTCCGACTAATCCACTCTAACAGTTTTTTCTCATCAAATTCACACAATAAATGGGTCTCTGTGTTTCCTGGAAGTCTTCAATAATGTGTCCTTTTAAATTCTGTTATTTCTATGTTTACTGTTCTAGAGGCCTAGGAGAACTGATATTTCAGTGATAAGGCATAACCATAAGGGGGGTCTCAGCTTCCCTGGAATTAACTTCTAAGTAGTTGTTAAGGTTTCACATGGATTCCTATGATCTGAATTTTTTTTCTGATTTCATTTTGTCATGTCAGGTTATGACTCACCTGAAAAGTAATTGCCTGCCTATAAGAGGGGAAACAAGATCCAAATTATAGAGATAATGACTAATAGACCAATAAAAAAATGTTGGTGCCACCTTGCAATCAATCAATCAATAAATCACGGAATTTGTAGAGCGCACTACTTACCCGCGAGGGTCTCAAGGCGCTGGGGAAGAAAAAAAAAAAGGGAAGAAAAAGGGGGGGGGGGGTGCCGCTACTGGTCGAACAGCCAGGTCTTGAGTAGCCTCCTGAAGGTCAGCAGGTCTTGGGTCTGTCGTAGGCTGAGTGGAAGGGTGTTCCAGGTCTTGGCGGCGAGGTGGGAGAAGGATCTGCCGCCGGTGGTGATTCTTCGGATGCGGGGGACGGTGGCGAGGGAGAGGTCGGCGGAGCGGAGCTGGTGGTTGGGGGCATAGAAGAAGAGCTGTCTGTTGAGGTAGGCTGGGCCGGTCTTGTGGAGTGCCTTGTGTGCGTGGATGAGGAGTTTAATGGAGATTCTCCTGTCGACGGGGAGCCAGTGCAGGTTTCTCAGGTGGGGGGGTGATGTGGCTGTGGCGTGGTACGTCGAGGATCAGGCGTGCTGAGGCGTTTTGAATGCGTTGCAGTCGTTTGATGAGCTTGGCTGGGGCTCCCGCGTAGAGGGCGTTTCCATAGTCGAGTCTGCTACTGACGAGGGCCTGGGTGACTGTTCTTCTTGTATCTGTCGGGATCCACCTGTAGATCTTGCGGAGCATGCGGAGGGTGTTGAAGCAGGAGGAGGAGACTGCGTTGACTTGCTTGGCCATGGAGAGCGTTGAGTCGAGGATGACTCCCAGGTTGCGTGCGTGGTCGGTGGGTGTCGGGGCTGCCCCCAGTGTCGTAGGCCACCAGGAGTCATCCCAGGCTGAAGGGTTGGAGCCGAGGATGAGGACCTCCGTCTTGTCCGTGTTCAGCTTTAGTCGGCTGCTCTTCATCCAATCGGCGACGGCCTTCATTCCTTCATGGAGGTTGGATTTGGCGGTGAGGGGGTCCTTGGTGAGGGAGAGGATCAGTTGAGTGTCGTCGGCGAAGGAGATTATGTTGAGGTCGTGCTGTCGGGCGATGCATGCGAGCGGGGCCATGTAGATTTTGAACAGTGTCGGGCTGAGGGATGATCCCTGGGGTACGCCGCAGATGATCTCGGAGGCTTCAGAACGGGGGGAGGCGGACGCTCTGGGTTCTGCCGGAGAGGAAGGAGGTGGTCCATTCCAGGGCCTTGTCTCGGATCCCTGCGTCGTGGAGGCGTGCGCGTAGAGTGCGGTGGCAGACAGTGTCGAAGGCGGCAGAGAGGTCCAGCAGGATGAGGGCTGCGGTCTCACCGTTGTCCAGCAGGGTCCTGATGTCGTCGGTGGCGGCGATGAGGGCAGTCTCGGTGCTGTGGTTGCTGCGGAACCCTGACTGGGATGGGTCCAGGATGCTGTTTTCTTCGAGGTATCGGGTTAGCTGTCTGTTGACGATCTTCTCGATGACCTTGGATGGGAAGGGAAGCAGGGAGATGGGCCGGAAGTTCTTGAGGTCTCTCGGGTCCGCCTTGGGTTTTTTGAGCAGGGCGTTGATCTCGGCGTGTTTCCAGCTCTCTGGGAAGGTCGCGGTCTCGAAGGAGAGGTTGATGACGTTGCACAGGTGGGGTGCGATGGAACTGCTGGCTTTGTTGAAGATGTGGTGCGGAAAAGGGTCTGACGGGGAGCCGGAGTGGATTGTGCTCATGGTCTTGATGGTGTCATCGATGTTCACGTTGGCCCAGGCTGGCAAGGGGTCATGGTTGATGGTGTGCGGCGAGTCTGGTGTGTCGGTGTCTGTTGGGGCTGTCTGGGTGTTGAAGCTGTCGTGGATGTCGGTGATCTTGCGGTGGAAGAAGGTGGTGAGGGAGTCGCACAGGGCTTGCGACAGCGGGATGTCGTTGGTGTTGGAGCTGGGGTTGGAGAGTTCCTTCACGATGTTGATGAGCTCCTTGCTGTTGTGTGCGTTGTTGTCGAGGCGGTCTTTGAAGGAGATCCTCTTGGCGGCCCTGATGAGGTGATGGTGATTGCGGATGGCGTCTTTGTGGGCTGCGTGGCTGTCCGGTGTCTTTTCACTGTGCCATTTCATCTCTAGTTTCCGGCAGGTACGCTTGGATGCTAGGAGTTCCGGGATGAACCAGCTGGCTCTCTTGCTGGTGTCTTTGTAGGTGGGTTTTTTCAGCGGGGCGAGGGTGTTGGCGCAGTCGTCAATCCATCGTCTGAGGTTGCGGGCAGCCTTGTCGGTGTTGGAGAGGTCGGTGGGTGGGCTGAGAGAGAGGTTTGCCTGTAGTTGGTCTTCGGTGACTTTGCTCCAGCAACGGCGTGGGATCTGTTGGGTGCGGTGGTGTGTGGTGGGTTTCTGGAAGGTGAAGTGGATGCAGCGGTGGTCGGTCCAGAGGAGTTCGGTGGTGTGGCTGAAGGAGACGTGGGAGCTTGAGGAGAAGACGGGGTCGAGCGTGTGGCCGGCGGAATGGGTCGCCGTTGTGATGAGCTGTCTCAGTCCGAGGTTGGCGAGATTGTTGATCAGGGTGGTGGAGTTGCTGTCGTTGTTGTTCTCCAGGTGAAAGTTCAGGTCTCCGAGGAGGATGTAGTCGGTGGAGGTTAGGGCGTGCGAGCTGATGAAGTCGGCGATAGAGTCGCTAAACTGGGGTCGGGGTCCGGGGGGTCTGTAGACGAGGGTGCCTCTTAGGGTGGTGTTGGGGTCCGTGTGGATCTGGAAGTGCATGTGTTCGGCGGTGCTGAGAGTGTCGTCGGTGCTGGTCGAGACCCTGATGGTGTTCTTGTGGACGATGGCGATTCCTCCTCCTACTCCGTTGGTGCGGTCTCTGCGGGTGATCTTATAGCCGTCTGGGATGGCTATGGCGATGTCCGGTGCGGAGGAGTCGTTCATCCAGGTCTCTATCAGGAAGGCGACGTCCGGGGATGATGTGTCGAGCAGGTCCCAGAGCTCGACGGCGTGTTTGCGTGCGGAGCGGGTGTTCAGTAGGATGCATCGGAGGTGGTTGGGGTCCTTCTTGGCGGGCGCTTCGGCGGGTCTGAGGCTGGTGTAGCTGCAGTTCCGGCAGGTGAAGGGACCATGAGTGCGTTTCGGGGCGGCCTTGAAGCAGGTGTGGGTCCGTCCGGGGTTGAGAGCGTGGAGTGTGCTGGCATCGTAGTGGCGGCGATCGTCCTGGTGGGCGCAGGGGGCGCGAGGACCAGGGGTCCTGGTGCTGGGCGCGGTCCAGGCGCGGACGGGCGCAGACGGGCTTGCCTTCAGCGCGCTAGCGGCGCGGCCGCACAGCGGCCGCCATATATGGGGAGGGGGGGGGGAGGAGCAGCGGGGAGGCGGGAGGCAGGGGCAGCGAATTGTCGGTGAGGGGGGCGGGGCCGCAGGGGACGCAGCGGCGGGAAACGGGAGCGGCGAGGGACACAGAACCGGGCACGGAATCAGGGGCACACAAGGGGAAACAGAAGGCAAAATGGGCACAGAATCAGGGGCACACGGGGAAACACAGAAGGCAAAACAATCGGGCGCAGGGACAGGGGGCACACGAGGGAAACAGAAGGCAAAGGGCACAGAATCAGGCACACAAGGGGAACAGAAGGCAAAGGGCAAAAGGGCAACAACAGGAAAAACGGGCACAGCAACGAGGGGGCAG
This sequence comes from Calotriton arnoldi, assembly GCA_963921515.1. Lineage (NCBI taxonomy): Eukaryota > Metazoa > Chordata > Amphibia > Caudata > Salamandridae > Calotriton > Calotriton arnoldi. The sequence continues at coordinate 6,521 of CAWUFW010023879.1, read as the reverse complement.
TTGGGGACAGAAGGCAAGAGCACTAACCAGCAGCAGCAGGGCAGCACAGGCGGAGCTGTGTGGTGGGGGAGCGACCTACCTGGCAAGGTCAAGGGTCGCTCTCCTCACCGCGCAGCGGCCGCCATATATGGGGAGGTGGGAGGGAGGAGCAGCTGGGAGGCGGGAGGCAGGGGCAGCGAATTGTCGGTGAGGGGGGCGGGGCCGCAGGGGACGCAGCGGCGGGAAACGGGAGCGGCGAGGGACACAGAACCGGGCACGGAATCAGGGGCACACAAGGGGAAACAGAAGGCAAAATGGGCACAGAATCAGGGGCACACGGGGAAACACAGAAGGCAAAACAATCGGGCGCAGGGACAGGGGGCACACGAGGGGAAACAGAAGGCAAAGGGCACAGAATCAGGCACACGAGGGGAACAGAAGGCAAAGGGCAAAAGGGCAACAACAGGAAAAACGGGCACAGCAACGAGGGGGCAGTGGGGGACAGAAGGCAAGAGCACTAACCAGCAGCAGCAGGGCAGCACAGGCGGAGCTGTGTGGTGGGGGAGCGACCTACCTGGCAAGGTCGAGGGTCGCTCTCCTCACCGCGCAGCGGCCGCCATATATGGGGAGGTGGGAGGGAGGAGCAGCTGGGAGGCGGGAGGCAGGGGCAGCGAATTGTCGGTGAGGGGGGCGGGGCCGCAGGGGACGCAGCGGCGGGAAACGGGAGCGGCGAGGGACACAGAACCGGGCACGGAATCAGGGGCACACAAGGGGAAACAGAAGGCAAAATGGGCAGAGAATCGGGCACACGGGGAAACACAGAAGGCAAAACAACCGGGCGCAGGGACAGGGGGCACACGAGGGGAAACAGAAGGCAAAGGGCACGGAATCAGGCACACGAGGGGAACAGAAGGCAAAGGGCAAAAGGGCAACAACAGGAAAAACGGGCACAGCAACGAGGGGGCAGTGGGGGACAGAAGGCAAGAGCACTAACCAGCAGCAGCAGGGCAGCACAGGCGGAGCTGTGTGGTGGGGAGCGACCTACCTGGCAAGGTCAAGGGTCGCTCTCCTCACGCGCAGCGGCCGCCATATATGGGGAGGTGGGAGGGAGGAGCAGCTGGGAGGCGGGAGGCAGGGGCAGCGAATTGTCGGTGAGGGGCGGGGCCGCAGGGGACGCAGCGGCGGGAAGCGGGAGCGGCGAGGGACACAGAACCGGGCACGGAATCAGGGGCACACAAGGGGAAACAGAAGGCAAAATGGGCACAAAATCAGGGGCACACGGGGAAACACAGAAGGCAAAACAATCGGGCGCAGGGACAGGGGGCACACGAGGGGAAACAGAAGGCAAAGGGCACGGAATCAGGCACACGAGGGGAACAGAAGGCAAAGGGCAAAAGGGCAACAACAGGAAAAACGGGCACAGCAACGAGGGGGCAGTGGGGGACAGAAGGCAAGAGCACTAACCAGCAGCAGCAGGGCAGCACAGGCGGAGCTGTGTGGTGGGGGAGCGACCTACCTGGCAAGGTCAAGGGTCGCTCCCAATTCTCATAAAGATCTCGATGATCATCCACTCTTTAAGTTTTGGCCGTACGTGGTCAACTGTCTTATCCTTTTCTTCTTCAACATAGGAGGATCAGGGAGGATCTCTGAGGTCATAACAGGACTAGGCCCAGACAAAATTTGAATTACTCCTGCATAATTCACATAATTTTAGGAATTTTGTGTTATGCTTGTTATGTGAAATTCCTGAAATTATTCCATTATATCATGTTGCATATTTATAATGCCATTCACAGCAAAATTGTATTGTGCGACCGCAGGAACAATGCAAAAAACAGAACGTGCGCATCTTTTGTATGTGGCAGCTGTGTTTTTTTACTCTTTTATTTAAGGATATGCATTTTGAGTGGTTACATGTAATTTTCCAAAATGTCATGTAGTTCCTCAAAAGCAAAATTCGTGAATTTCGCACACCTCTAAACAGGACCCCTTGCAAGACTTCTGGGGATTGTTCCCTTGCCTCGTGTTCATGATGTTATTATTTAACAATTCTATAAAGGACCCCACACCTGCAATATCTATAATTCTTGTATATTCTCAGGCTGTGTTTTTCCCTTCACCTCCTATCAACAGCAGATACATGTTTCTACATAAACCCTCTTTGTAGTTCACTTCCTTATCTTGAATGTATTCACCATCAGTAGTATCAACCAAAAAGTCTAAAATCTGCCCCTTTACTCTCAGACACTCTAGATGAGGGAGCATCCCCTTTGTGTGTATGTTCTAAACTGTTCCATCGTGCTAAGCAGAGCCCTATGACTGTAGTTCATAACCTTTTAGCAGATTAATTATCTCTCTATATATATATATATCTGTTTTCTTCATCGTGGCCCCATTTCTGACACTTACGGGTGCTCTTCGGCGGTGCGATTTCGGTACGGCAGAGCCAAGCCGTTTTAATTGTCAGCAACGTTTCCCATCAGGGATTCCGCTCGCACTCATGGATAATTCAATAGTCCAGTCGGTTATTGAAGCAATAGCAATTTATTATAGCATGCCAGTACTAACCAACGCGTTTCAGGCCCTACAGAGACCTTGTTCACGGGGAAACCATGAACAAGGTCCCTGTAGGGACTGAAACGCGTTGGGTAGTACTGGCATGCTATAATAAATTGCTATTGCTTCAATAACCGACTGGACTATTGAATTATCCATGAGTGCGAGCGAATCCCTGATGGGAAACGTTGCTGACATATATATATATATTCACTTAAAAAACCATAGGTTTCAGGGACGTTATAGTTAGAAATTAGCATTTAAAAAACCTTAGAAATTCACTGAAAAAACCACAGGTTTCAGGGACGTTATAGTTAGTTGGACATTTCACTAGTACAAAACCAGAGAAATTCGGCCGTTATAGTTAGTTGAGCTAAATATAACTCGCGCCCCCGCAATGCACTGCTGATGACGTCACATATTACATCACTCATGACATGGTCAGTGACATCACTGATGACATCACTGATGACATCACTGATGACATCTCAAATGACATCACTGATGACATCATCCAGTGACTGAGTGTTTCTAAAAAGTTTAAATATGTTAGATATATATATATATATATATATATATATATATATATATATATATATATATATATACCAAGGTGTATTGAAGAATGAGTGGGTGTATGAGTGTCTGTATGGATGATTTAGTAGGTGCGTGACTGACTGTATAAGTGAGTGAATAAACGTGTCTTACTGAATGCATGGGTTAGTGACTAAACTGTGTGAATGTCTGTATCCGTCTGTCAGTTGAAGTGTAAGCGGCCGCATGGGTTGGTGAGTAGCAACATGAGTGTCTATATGGGTTATTAATTGATTGTCTGAGTATCTGTATGGGTGCCTGAGGGTCTGTGTGGGTGGGTGGGGGCTGTGACTTTGCACATAGATGTGTGAGTGGGTGATTCACTGGGTGTATGGGTTCAAGAGTGTGTCTGAAGGGCTGTATGGGTGGGTGAGTGTGTGTATGGGTGTGTTGGTGAGTGTTTAGATGTCTCAGTGGTACATGTGTGAGTAACTACATATGTGAAAGGCAGCATATGTGAGTGTTGGGCTATATAAATGACTAAATGTGAGAGTGAGTGATTGTGAGAGTGGCTGTATGGATGAGTGTGTGCTTGTGTCAGTGATTGTATAAGAGAGTAAGTATGTGTTAGTATCTGTATGAATAAGTGAGGTGGTGTGTGAATAATTGTGTATGTGAGTAAATGGGAGTGTGATTGATTCTTTGCGTGTGTGAGTAACTCTATGGGTGAGTGGCGGTTGTGACTGTATAGGTGTATGAGTGCATATGATAGTGCTGTATTGATGAGTGACTGCATGTATGAGTGACTGTATGGGTGAATAAGTAGACGTGTGTGTAGACCTAGGAAACAGTGAGTGGGTATGTAGTAACTGGTATTGGTGTGTCTTTGGTTTCGAAAATGGTAGTCTGTATTTTAGAGTGTGTGTATGAAGAGTGAGAGAGTGGGCGTGAGGAGGTGCATCAGATTATCACGTGGATGATGTCATCAGTGATGTCATTTGAGATGTCATCAGTGATGTCACTGACCATGTCATGAGTGATGTAATATGTGACATCATCAGCAGTGCATTGCGGGGGCGCGAGTTATAGTTAGCTCAACTAACTATAACGGCCGAATTTCTCTGGTTTTGTACGAGTGAAATGTCCAACTAACCATAACGTCCCTGAAACCTGTGGTTTTTTCAGTGAATTTCTAAGGTTTTTTAAATGCTAATTTCTAACCATAACGTCCCTGAAACCTATGGTTTTTTAAGTGAATTTCAAAGGCTTTTTAAATGCTAATTTCTAAGTATAATGTCCCCCAAATTTTTTTCTTAGTTTTCTATTTCTTATAAAAATAATGTTATATTTTATATTTTCAAAAATATAAATATAAATTTTTATATATATTTTTTTTTTATAAAAAAGTGGATTAGCGTAGTGATCGTGTACCTGTCTCGGTGGGTGCGTGATTTCAAGCTGCCATATTGGTTGTTGTGTAGGATGTGCATTGGGTATGTGACGGGTGCATGGATCGTGGCCCCACGTAACGTCACGTACATAGTTCCGGGGGTCGCGCCGTGTGCGCGAATCCATCGCAAATCTTCAAGTTTTAAAAGTATATGTATATAACTTTATTATATATATTATACCAAGACATTATTTAAGATAATTGTAAATAGCAAATATTTGTAACTGCAATAAAGATATATTATTGTTAAATATATTTTTCGGAAATCGCGCTGGGTGCACGCCGGTTGTGCGCCGGCTGCCGTGTGCGCGAATCCATCGCAAATCTTTAAGTTTTAAAAGTATATATATATAACTTTATTATATATATTATACCAAGAGATTACTTAATATAACTGTAAATATTATTTATTTGTAGTTGTAAAAATTATTGTTAAATATATTTTTCGGAATTCGCGCTGGGTGCGTGCCAGTTGCGCGCCTGGTGCGCGAATCCCATGTGACTTCAAAAGAAAGTATTTGATTGGTTAGAAGCTCTTGATTCTAGAACTTGAAGGACCCCACCCTATTTTTTTATTCTTTCAACTGCATCTCAGGAGTGACAGGTTTTCTGTTTTGCTCTTCTTCTTTGTTTTTTTTTGGTGTTTTCTTCATCAAAAAATGGCTGCTTTAAATCCAGCAGGGCAGCTTCCACCTGAAGATGAAGATGAGTTGGAAGAACCAGTGAAGGTGAGATACGAAAGTATCGTATGGGCTTTCTTTACATTTCCACCTGGCGAGAAGAAAGTTAATGCCTGTAAGGTTACGTGCACCTTATGTAACAGTGTCTTGTCACGAGGATCTGACAAGAAGTACTCCTGTGGCACCTCCTCAATGCTTAAGCATTTGCAGACTATTCATCCATGACATCTTGCAAGAGAACAGCACAGACGTGACCTTGAAAAGCAAGCAAGACAGGACAACAGTGGACAAGCAAGCACTTCATCTGGTTCATCTGTAACATCAACACCGCAGATTGTACCTCAATTTGCCACAGTGCAGCAGACTTGCATAAAATGCAAAGCAATCTTGTGCCATGGCGAGCAATCATTGGATGCTGTAGTGGTTGCAATTAATAACCACCATTGTTAATTTTTTTTTGTTTTGTTTTTTGAAATGACTTTGAAATTGCATATTGTTTTTAGCCTTTCACCGTTGGTTCTGTTAATTTTTTCATTGTTTTAAAAAACACCCAAAAAATTCAAAAAGAGTTGAAAAAACACAAAAAAATATAAAAGAAAAAAAGAAGAAAACAAATGGCTCTTTTCAGAACCGCCTATTTGGTTTAAAAATAGACAAATTTGTAATTGTTGTATGAATTGTGGTAAGTGTAATATGTGGAGAAGTGAATGGGTACTGCATGTGTGATTGCATGAATGCATGTATAGTGCCTAGGTGATTGGAGATGTGCAAGTGTACTACCTGAATGATTCCATGATTATGTGGCTAATATTGGGAGATTGTAAGAGTGCATGGGTAGTGGGTGCATAATTGATTGCATGACTGCAGCGGTAGTGTCTGAGTGATTGAAGGAGTGCATGAGTAATGCCAGGGTGCATGGAAGAGTACATGGGTAGTATCTAGGTGATTGCAGGAGTGTATAAATAGTGTCTATGTGGTTGCATCAATGCAGGGGTAATGTCTGGGTGATTGAAGGAGTGCATGGATAATGCTTGGGTGCATGGAAGAGTGCATGGGTAGTGCCTTGGTGCATGGAGGAGTGCATGGGTACTTTCTGTGTGATTGGATGACTGCATAAGAAGTACCTGGTTGATTGCATAAGTGTACGTGTAGTGTCAGGATGATTGGAACACTGTATGGGGAGTGGTTTAGTGATTGCATAAGTGCAGCAGAAGTGCATAAGTACATGTATAAGTGCATGGCTAGTGCCTGAGTGATTTCATGAGTGCATGGGTAGTGTCTGGGTGATTGCTAGAGTGCAGGAGTAATGTCTGGATGATTGC
>CAWUFW010023878.1:0-68361 GCA_963921515.1 Calotriton arnoldi | reverse complement strand
CAAGGACTTATCGCCACCTTAACGCTTCAAAAGTGGAGATAGATTTAACGCCCCATTCACAAGCGGGTGCAAACTGCAGACAACGCAAGTATTCCCGCGATAACTGCCGCAAAATTTACCTCCACGGGTGACACCACCAACTAACCCTAATGAGATGCAGAGTAGGCGTTCCCGTGCAAAAACACACGAAAACACCACTACACCACTTTCACAATGAACTACCAGATCTGCGAATTAACACCTGCCTTTTGCTGGTGTTAAGCAGGACGACTACCTGCTGCATGAAAGGGAGCCCAGCCAAGAGCCACATCTGAAGACCCACAGATGCCATGGAGACAATGATCATGCAGCTCGGAGACCCATGAGGGCCACAACACCCACCGCCACCACCCCCAGGCCCGCCACCACCCCCAGGACCCGTAACGCCCCCCCACCCCCGGACCACCATAGAGGCAGCGTACACAAAGACAGCGGACCCACCTTAAACGCACCAGCCGCACAGACCGAACGCCAGAGGAGGACATTGCCCACTACAGGCCCAAAAGGACAACCATCCCCCGCATCCTGACCCACATTGCCCACCTGCTGACGGTATCAACACAGCGCACAATGAACATCCCTCCGCAGACAAAGCTGCCGGCTGTGCTGCACATGTTGGCCTCTGGTACCTTCCAACACACAACTGCCAGAGTCGGAGGAGTCTCACAGCCAGCCCCATCCAAGTTCATCACACGTGTCCTGGATGCCATCATCAGCCTGGTACCCCAGCACCTCCACTCCACCCACACTGCGCAGGAGCAGCTGGAGACCAAGCAAGGCTCCCACGCCATAGCTGGATTCCCTCACGTGTCGGGGGCAATCAACTGCACACATGTACCCCTCATGCCCCCTGCCGACACTACACACAACTACCTCAACAGAAAGCACACGCATCCCATGAATGTGCAGGCAATAGTGGACCACCCGGGACTCCTCAACAATGTCGTGGCCAACTCCCCAGGCAGAGTGCATGATTCCTACATCTCCCGACAGTCCATCATCAACCAGCGCTCCCAGGATGGCACCTATGGAAATGCAGTGCTCGTTGGTAAGTCCAAAATGAACACACCACACACCTCCACCCCACAGTCATGCAACTCACGACACTGGCAATGGGCACGCAGCACAACTACATTCAACATGCCATACAACATGTCAACTGACCAGACATGACAACACGACTCCATTGGGAACCTGGGCTTGCCGTGCCCACAACCCAGCCACGGCATGGCACCACAGCCACACAATAGCAGGATGTGAGGAGAGGCTTGGAGCAGGCATGTGCGAGAGCGGCAAGTGACTAATGAATGAGAACCTACCCAATGCCAGGTGTGGCGTGGAGGTGGCGGACAGACTTCAGTGTGCAAACCACGGAAATGGCCATGTGGACATTAACTGCTGCTGCATGGAGTGTAGTGGCCAGTGGACGCTACCATGTCCCCACAGACTGTGGGGCAGAACGCGGAAATGTCGCACGTTACGTCCCCCCTGTATGCGCGGGCAGAGTGGGTTGGCCCTGCGTACGCCAGGCCTGCGTAGGGGTGTGAATAAAAACCCCTTCGCACTGGGCGTGGTTCTCTTTCGGAATGGCCAACGCGTCTGCCAGGGCGGCACCTCCCAGCCCGCCACAAGGCCGGCGCCAGGCGCGGCGGGGCCTGCGTCCCTGTGCGCCGGCTGCACCCAGGGCCGCTGGTCCCCAGACCCATCATGCCTGGCCCAGCGCACCAAGGAGGCTCCGCTCACCTGCCGACAACGGCGTGTGTCAAAGAGGGCCCACCACGTGCCGGTGCAAGCTCCAGGCCCAAGTCCCGCGACCTCTGCAGCCTCCGCAGACCATCTCTGGCCTCCACGGCGCTGGCCCACAGTACTCCTTTTTCATTGACATACTCCACCGGCGTACTCTTTGGCCCAGTTGTTGGCACATGTTGAACTGAGTCGTGAGTTCTGAATGGCAGTGACCAAAGGTCCATGGCAGCGTCCACATCACTATACTCCCTCCGATCAGTGAAGCCAAAGTCTGCATCGCAGGCCTGCGACACGTGGTGCCACTAACCCTGTTCAACGCAAGCCGGCGACACGTGGTGCCACTAACCCTGTTCAACGCAAGCCGGCGACACTTGGTGCCACTAACCCTGTTCAACGCAAGCCGGCGACATGTGGTGCCACTAACCCTGTTCAACGCAAGCCGGCGACAGGTGGTGCCACTAACCTTGTTCAACGCAAGCCGGCGACACGTGGTGCCACTAACCCTGTTCAACGCAAGCCGGCGACACTTGGATGAGGGCTCAGGCCTACACTGCGCTCCAGTAGGTCCCACATATGGAACTGTGTCCTGAGTCTTGAATGGCAGTGACCCCAAGTCCGTGGCAGCGTCCACATCACTAAACTCCCTCCGATCAGTGAAGCCAAAGTCTGCATCGCAAGCCTGCGACACGTGGTGCCACCAACCTTGTTCAATGCAAGCCGGCGACACTTGGATGAGGGCTCAGGCCTACACTGCGCTCCAGTAGGTCCCACATATGGAACTGTGTCCTGAGTCTTGAATGGCAGTGACCAAATGTTAATTGCCGCGTCTATATCACTGAACTCCCTTCAATCAGTGTTCCAGACCCTGCATCGCTAGCACACGACACGTGTCCGTGGGCCCGTGCTGACCACTGCCTCCGGCCTACACTGCGGTCCAGTAGGTCCCACATCCAGCACTTAGTCATGATTCATGAATGTCAGAGTCCATACTAGTGAACGCACGGAGAGGAGTAAGAGGAAGATGCGGCTCAGTCTGGATGAAAGCCGGATCCTAGTCACAGAGGTGACCGAACACTAGCAACAACTGACCTGGTGCCACTAACCCTGTTCACCGCAAGTCCGCGTCCCGTGGTGCCACTGAACCTGAACTACGCAGGCCGGTGGGACCATCCAACGTAAGCCGGCGACACTCGGTGAATGGCCCTGCTGACCGCTGCCTCAGGCCTACACTGCGGTCCAGTAGGTCACACATGTGGAACTGTGTCTTGGGTAAGATATGGAGGAGTCCACACCATTGGACACGCCTCATCGCAGGCGGCATCCCCTATCAGCACTGGTGCCACTAACTCTGTGCGCAATGAGTCATGGGCACTTTCTGGTTGGACTTTGGTGGCGCCTGAGTCCATGGCCTGGGGGTTGTCTGCATCATCATCTGGCTGGGCCGGACTTGGTGTCCGACATGTGTCTGTTCCATTCATCTCCACCATAGTGACTGTTTCTGCGTGGTTCTGCCCTCTGCATCATGCCCTGGGGGTACACCTTCCACTGTCCACCGAGACACTCCACGACAATCCCCTTTGTCATCTACGAAAACCTGCTCTGCTCTCATGACCCTGCCCCAGTGAACCGCAAGTCAGCGGCCCGTGGCGGTAGGCCCATGCAGGACGCTGTGCATCCGGGGCCACTAACTCTGTGCAGCTCAAGTCATGGGGCCTTTATGGTTGAATGGGTGTGTCCTTAATGATGTACACTGTTGTCGTTTTTTGACTGCACCAGGCACTCCATGACGGCTGGTGTGCACACACCCCACACACATCCAACACAGGTGTCACTCGACATGTGAGCCTGCTAATAAAAGTGGCCGGGTGCACGTGCCCGTAGCCATTCCCACCATCTAAGCAAGTGTGTCCGTGTGGTCATTATGTCAGCATGATGGGCCCGAGCCCTGCAACATCTCAGTGTGCTGTCTATAGCGGACGATACCATGTCACCTCAGCAGTGGCTGAGACCTTGGACATGTAGCTTCGCCCCCCCCACCCCCTGCATGCACAAGCGGCGTGTGCTGGTCCGGCGTACGTCAGGTCAGCGCAGGGGTGTGCTGATTCGGCAGGGGGATCAGGGCGTGGCTCTGGTCTGGCCTTGAGCAGGAAGTGCGGTAAGTGTGTCTCTGTGTTGGGGTGTTGTCGCCACCAGGGCCACAGTAGTCGATGTTGCAATTTAGCATGCATCAGGAGGGCGGGCCCTCACGTATGGGGAAATGTAGGAGCGCAAGACCGCTCGGGGTCTTGGCACATGCATGCCAAGTGTTATGTGTATCAGTCCTGCGGCTGCATAAGTCAGATGCCTAGCCTCAATCGCAGCGCGATCACAGCCAGCCATGGACTGTACACCTGTGTCCGCCCTGTCCGGACCATTGGCCTACACTCACGTGGCCGCATACCCTCAACGGCCAGCTTCACGGTGTTGTTCCCATGCCGCTGGACATGTGCGGACAGGCATGACAATGGTGTGCCGTAGGAGTGCACGTGATACAACCGCGCAGCGCACACAAGTGTGGGGGCTCGTGGGAGGGAGGAGCAGCTGTGAGGCAACGTAACACACAGTGAGGCCGCTCATGTGCCACGTGCTCGGCATATCATCCATGATTCCCTGGGTCGCAGACATTCCACCCCACCCACGACAGGCCTCTGTACATCTCCTGTATGCATGCAGATGGTGAAGTTACTGTAGGAATGAAGGGTCCTTTGTCTGAACTATCAGGCGGTAGCACATCTGCAGCTCCGAGCTGGGACTTGCATGTGCCCAGCACCCCCTGACAGATACGATAGCATTTGCTGGCGACTCCCACACTACGCACTGCCCGACGTGAGACCAACGTGAACACATCCCACACGCAGAAGTCCTTGGTTGTAGTTAGCATGCGTGAAATGGCCTTCACACGTACTCCCACCCCACCCCAGGCCTGCACCCGTTGCACACAGACACTGCTCATTGCTCCGAGCTGTGCCATTTCATCCACAGGACTGGCGCGGGGCAAGACAGTGCCGCTTCAAGCAGAGCCACTGACGCAATGGCAGACCATCCCGGACACATGCTCAACTCCAGTCACGTGGACCTGTACCATGCACGTCTGCTGCATGTACTGGGGGCACTGCCATTGGCAGTGCTGCGGATCAGTTACCGGCTGAGCTTCCGCCTTGCCAACGTCACCTGCGTTCAGCCTGTGTTGCATTGTCGCTCGTGCATATTCGAGTGGACCATGGATGTCTGCCTCTCCAACGTAACGGTAGCTGACCTGGATTTCGACGTGTGTGTGCGCCCCTGTTGGCCCATGACCAGGAGTGTCACCGTGATGCCCGTTTATGGCATGCCTGGATGTTTGGCATGCATGCTGGCAACTGGACCTGGGAGATTGCACGAGTCGTCGTGTGCAGTGACCACATTGAGCCGCTCCCCAATTGGGCTTTAGTGCAAATTGGGGCCAGGGGTTGGAGTCAGCACATCTGTCCGGGACAGCTGATGGGTTACGTCGTCGACATGTTAGATGTGGTGGACAACGATCTCTCATTGGAAAGGTTGGCCTACGCTGTTGCACTCGCGTTCATGGACGAGTGACAAGGTACCTGCAGCCACAACTGAATGTGACCCATTGCACGTGTCCCGACGCCTGGTTGCATGTTGGGGATCTGGTCACATGTCCCAAGACGACAGTGGACATGGCTGCATTGGCCTGGACTCCTGATCCATGCGCGGACAACCAACGCGGGTTGGCACTGACTTGTGTTGGTGATGGACTCCCCCGGGGTAAACATGGGCGCTTTCCAACGTTCCTCTTTCAGACATGCTGCTGCATTGGTCTGCATGTTGTGGCACTTCTCTTGGCCGTACTGACACGCAATTGTTGATAAAGTTTCCGCACCTTCACTTGTCTCCAACTGTATTGTGTGTTGATTTGTATGCCAATGTGTGTGTCACAGCCTATCTGGGTCCCTGCCATACATGCATTGCTACCCCATCAGGGCTGTGGGTTTGTACTTGTGCATTATCATGTCCCTGTTTCGTGCTTTGCCAGATGTGTATGGCCATTTACCGGCCACAAGCGGGTGCACTTGTGTCCTGTGTTAGGTTGTGCAAATGTTGCTGTTTGGACCATATTGTGTTCGATGTTGGGGTGCTCTGCTTTCTATGTGTGTGCTGCATTGTGTGTGAGATGTCCCTTCAGCTCTGATTTGGCTCACCCTTCTCCCTTTCAGGCAGTGTGGTTTTCACTTCTGTGCTTGTTCAGTGGTGTGATATTGCCGGGTTGTGTGACTTGTGCTCTTGGTTGGTGTTGTTACTCTTGGGCATGGTTTGTCTGCAGTTGTGCTGTGCTTAATTATGCATGTGTGCCATTGTGCCCATCTCCCCCCGTCCCCCCAGTCCCTGGTCGTTCCTCTCCCTGTTGCTGTTGTGTCTGTTGATTTTGAGCAGTTTCCGGTCCCCGACTCCTGCCACCATCTCCAGACTGATGTGGTGGACACTATTTCCTCCATGTCATCCAGCTCCTGGTGTGGCGCTGGACTCCCACCTCCGGTGTGCATTGCTGCCTTCTGGTTGTTGGCGTGTTTCTGCTTGTTTGTGCATTTCGCATCATTCCAGCTGTTCTGGTTTTCTTCCATTGTCCTCCTCCGCTCTCCGGCTGCATTCACCTTGTCCACGATGGCCTGCCATGTACAATGTTTTGTTGCAAATGGGGCTTGTGGGGTTGTGTACTGGCTCCGGTTGCCTCCATTGTGCTTCACTGTTGTTTTCTGTTTGGTTTGTCTTTCTTTTTCCTGCTTTTGTTGTGCTTATTCTCGCCTGCCGTGTGTGTGTCGCGGGCATGGCGCTGCTTATCGCTGCTTTCCTCATCGCGAATGGGCTCATCTCACGTTTTTTGGTGTTGGGGTTTGTGTTTTTATCTCCGTCGCGGTGGTTGTATCGCGGACATTGTCTGCGTTTTCGGGAGACTATCGCATGGTACCGCCGTGTTGTGAATTCCACGTTAACACAGGGTTATTTTCCCGCGATAGACTGCGATGTGTAAAGTTCCGTTAACATTTTTTGGAGATGTTTAGCGCACGTTCTTGTGAATATCCCCCCTTATCTTAATTTCCTTGGACAGTTATTCCGTGTTCTTAACACAATGACTACCGAAAACAGAGAATTAGACCCACTGGCACAAGTAGGTCAGTCAGATGAGGAAGATGCCAATGCAATACAAAATGCACCCAATGTAAGACACACACTCACAGTTAAATTCCTCAAAAATGGTGTACCAGTCAGAGGAGGTGTAGTAATATTCGTGATAGAGGCACACGAAGATTTCCAAACAGAGGTGTTCTATTCATGGGTTACATTCCCAGCAGCAAATGATATAACAAAAACTTTTAATTATTATACACATGAAGAAGTCCCAGCGGTCTACACTCCATTTGAGGAGATTGAAATTCCGCTTACCTACCAGGAACATAATTTCTGGTTTAATGGCGCCCTACCCCACTCAAGAAGAAGAGCAAGACTCGGTCCATTAGGAAGACCAGGAGGAACAAGGCCGATATTAGCGACCTATGCACCACATCCTGACATTGACACAATGCCAAATGATGAATTGCTTTTCCAACACAAAGAGTTGATAAAACTTTACAGAAACATGACACAATTCGTCATGAGGACACTTGCGGTCCAACCAACAGTAATTACACCAAATACAGCTCCTACACAGAGCACAGCTACTGAAATTACTCCACAAACATTACACGCGGTAATGGGTAAAATGCCCACAAAACGTGAACAAATTCCTTTCTGGGTAGCTCAGAAAATAACCCAGTTAGAAGCAGTATTCCCAAATACCACACCATTTGAAAAACACAGAATGTTAACAATCTGCTTGCCCATGGGGATTACACCACAGTTAGAGGATTGTACCTCTTGGGGTACAGTCTTTGCTGCCATATATACCAGAACTCATGGTATTGCTTTATTAGCATTGATACCAGATGTATTAAGACAAATACAAAATGAGTACGGAGCAGAGCCTGCTCTGAACTTGGGGATGAAGTTATTAAATAACTACAACCAGGTATCAGCCATAATACTAGCTAACATTAAAGGGAAGCAGCATCAGTGGCAATCTGCTAACGCCTACGGGAGTTCTCTCCATTAGAACAGGAGAATGAACTACCCAAAATAATTGAAACTGCGTATGCAGAGTTAGGCAGGGATAGTTTTGGGGGAAAAGCTGTAAAACCTCAACTAATGGGCAGTCCCGAAAAGGACACTTCTAAGCAGACACCGACTTCTTCTAAAAAGAAGTGGGATAATAAAAAACAACAAAAGTTTAAAGACAACAGATCTCAGTGCCGAGGTAGGTCTCCTCCACAGGAGCCCTCTGAAAAGAGGTACAACCTCAGGAATAGGGATAATATTAGGAAACCTGACAGGTATCAGGATACTGATACACGTTCCTCTCATTCCTTTCAGGACTCGAAGGGCAATCAGCCCTACTTTTATTCAAAAATAAGCCTTGCTGGGGGTCAACGGGAGCCTAATACATATACACCAAAGTGAATGTAAAACTATCTGGGCACAGCACCCACAGTGCTTGTGTGTGAATGTAAAACATTCTGCTCACTATACATAGAGCACTCACTAGGAAAGCTGTGTGTATAAACGTAACATTTTCTTGTCACAGATCATACAGAGTTCTCTAGAGAAGACGTGTGAATGTGAAACTGTCTAGACACAGCACATACAGAGCTCTCTAGGAAAGACGTGTATGGCAATGTAAACCTATCTGAGTGCAGTGCATACAGGGCTGTGTGAGTTAATGTAAACCTATCCGGACTCGGTACATACAGCGCTCACTGGGAAAGGTGTATGCGCCAATGTAAAACTATTTGGGTGCAGTGAGTACATGGCTCACTGGGGATGACTTGTGCGTGCCGTGCATACAGTGTTGTGTGTGTCAATATAAAACTATCTGGGGGTAGTACATGCAGTGCTCGCTCCGAGCAAGCATGCAAATGACAAATATTTGTGGAAAGTACGACACAAACTAGAACAAGCATATGCAATGCAATAGGTCTCACATTTTCAAAACTTTGACCAATTGCTATTGTAAATGACAATGCCTTTTATTTATGTGTTATTTTTTAAACACACAAATAAAAGGCATTGTCATTTACAATGCCAATAGCTAAAAATATCACAATTGCGAAACCTATTGCATTGCAAATGCTTGTTTTAATTATGGAGGTGGGGAGGGGGGAAATAAGTGATTTGCCCAGGGCGCACACTTCGGCAACATTTTTCCTTGGAGACTAACACTGCCTTTGGTGATTATAAAGGCATTTCAGAAGCTTTTCAGGGGGGGAGCACAAAAAAATAAACTTGATGCAAGCCTGGACTCGAACTTGGCTCCGCTGTTCCAAAGACAGAAACACTGCTGTTACTCCACACCATCTTTGCTGATGTAAGCAGGCCCCTGACATTAACAAAGCAAGCAGAAGCTGCAAGCTCTGTAATGCACAGTATATCCAGGGCTTTAAGTGGGCTGGGTCTCACCGGTGCTGAGCACCGGCAGTTTTTTAAAGGGGGCCTCGAAATGGGTCCCTATCGGGCTGTTTTGTGCCCTGGCACAGGCAGTCCGTTTTTTCCCGGACTGCAGTGACAGCAGGCACATCGATGTGCGCGTGCTCACACTGCTCTCTTCTCACTAGTGGAGAAGTTACGGCATGACGTCATGCCAGGTGAGCTTTGTAGGGGAAGGGAAATCCTTTAAAGAGAGTCATTTTCTCTCTGGACTTCCCTTCTCTTTTCGAAACTCAGGAGCAGCAACATTGTCGTGGTGTCACCAGGGCTTTAGGTGGAAGCTTTTTCAATATTGTATACAAGCCGTAGTTGCTGCTTATTTATCTTATGCAACTAACAACCATTGACCACGCCAATAGTCCTGACTTGTTGTAGGTATGATGTTATTTATTGTATCATATATCTGGATGCAATGACAGAAACACCAAAATACAAGTCGGGCGGCACACTATGCTAAGCACAGATTTTTAGCTTACGTGTTTTTAAGCCACGCCCTAAATTACATTGGTCACGTCCCTTTGAGAGACCAGTTTTTTCATCCCACTTAAAGCCCTGAGTATATCTAACGTGCCCGTAACAGCTACTCTTCCATCGCCTATCTTTTCAAACGTGCTGCCACTGCTCCTAGCACTTCACCAAGAAAGTGACAGTTTTACTAACGTATGTGTGTGCGCTGGTGGAAGGCCCTGTGCGCGCGTGGTTACGCGCGCATGTTAGAGGGAACAGTGGTCTCAAGGCACTGGGGAGTGGGTTCTGCAGTTCAGTCAAGCAGCCAGGTCTTGAGGTCCTTCATGAACTGAGGCAGAGAGGGTGATCGCCTGAGATGTAGAGGAAGAGAGTTCCAGGTCATTGCAGCGAGGTAGGAGAAGGATCCTCCTCCGGCTGTGGTCTTGTATATCCGTGGGATAGTGGCCAGGGCCAGGTTGGCGAAGCAGAGGTGTCTGGTGGGAGTGTAGAAGGAGAGGCGGTGGTTGAGGTATGCAGGTCCGATGTTGTGGAGGGCCTTGTAAGCATCCGTGAGGAGCTTGAAGGTGATTCCTTTTTGATCGGGAGTCAGTGGAGGTTTCTCAGGTGATTGTCGATGTGGCTGCAGTGGGGATGTCCAGTATAAGTCTTGCAGCGGTGTTCTGGATTCTTTGCAATTTCTTTTGGAGCTTCTGGGTGGTGCCGGCGTAGAGTGCATTGCCGTAGTCGAGTTTGCTGCTGACGAGCACCAGCAGGGATTTCGATGATGCTGCAGCCAGTCCTCTAAATTTCTGGGCTCTCATTCAAAGCACCCTCTTTTTCACAGACAATAGGTACAAAATACACATGTATGGAAGTTAATGGAGTTCTGCTCCTGAACTCACAAAGCAAAGTGGAGGCTCTAAAGGAGATGGGATGATTGAGGTGTGATCATGGATTCCATGTCCACACATACACTGATATATGCACAAATGAGTTTGTTATGTTAACCCCTCTGTTGGTTGGTATCTTTCTTGTCTGGAGAGCCTATGGTTGCGAAAACAAGTAATTTCATCCATCAAAGGCAAGCAGAGACCACAACTGACTCAGCTAAGGGATGTGTAGAGACATCAATAATCTTGTCCACAGAAGTGTTAAATTTGGAGTTCAGCACATATGAAAATGAAAAAAGAATGCTGTGCCTTTTGCATATCTCTTATATGAAATTTGGAGCTGCTCTTTTTAAGGCAGTTTTAGATGAATGCTTACTGATCAACAATGAATTGAGATGCTCGGGCTCACCCCTTCGAGTTCTGGCTTTTCGGAAACAGTGAGTTAGGGATTTGTGAAGTATAGATGTTAGCATCTTCCTTTGATTCAGATCGGCAGTACCTTGAAAGGGGCATGAAGAGGGACCAGAGCCATAGTGACTCTTGCAGTGGCTATAAGCTTAAACAGCAGGGGTGGAAGGCTCAGACCATGGACGGTACAGACGGAAACAATGGACAACGGTCAATATAGCATACAGAGACTACACTTGTGACCCAAATTGTGCTGTGTGAAGTTGACATGTCATCCCTGAACACCAGGGGCTTGAAAATTTTCTGTCTCAGGGTTTGGACTGCCTTAGGGTTTGTGCAGGGTTAGATAAGGATAATCCTTCAGGTTACCGGTTTAGATCCAGTGGACTGTTCATGAGTGGGAGATTTATCTAATGTAATATTGCAGAATGAACTATCAAAAAGTACAACAGGCAAAGCTAAGAGGAGAAGGAAAAGTTGAAGGAGGTTAGTGAAAATGCATCCTAGGAAGTGGTGCATTCTTTGGAAAAGGAATGCAGACCCATATTTTCACCAGTGGCAGAGTGTCGCCCCACTGCTTTTAAGCAGTGCGAAGTAGAAACATAAAATGATAATAACTTTGAGTTATTATCATTTTATGCTTGTGCTGCTTTGGTAGCAGGCAGGTGGGTAGGCGGGGCTGCTCTGCTCTCGGAGCAGGGCAGGGAAGGGCAGGATTGGTTTCCCACGCAACGCCCAATGCTTTTTGACACTGCTGCAGATTTACAAGGATCTGTAAATCTGAGGCAGTGCCAAAAACATACTCCTCTCCAGGGGAGACGCAAGAGTGGTGCAACGAGGAGAAATACTTTTATTTCTTGTACTTTTTTTCTCTTTCTATGTGTGCTGTGCTGCATTCTGCAGCACACATAGAAGCAGCAAACGCCATCAATGATTGTTTTTGCTCAGTAGGGTGTCCCATCCTGTACAACAACAATCATCCCTGCAATGCAGGCACCCTTGCACCATGCGCTGGTGCTAGGTTGCTTTTTTTGCGCCGGAGCAGGGGTGAGTACAGGAATGCGCTGTATTGCTGTAAATATGGCACATTCCTGTACATAGAAAATGACACAGCTTGGCGCAGCAAAATTGCTTGCGACACAGCACTGCACCATCTTCTTGTAAATATTCCTCCTAGTGTTCAGAAGGGGAAACGGAGGATTGGTTTTTGGGGTTTCTATGAGGTCGACTGAACGAGTAGAAGCTAAACTTCACTTCACTCTGGACTCTAGAATAGGGGGTTCCATCATCGGTCCTGGAGTACAGGATCCAACCAAGATTTTCAAGATTTGTGCGCACAATATATTTACTAAAAGTTATTCTAAATGAACATCATTTATACAGTAAATGGTTATCCTGAAAATATGAAAGGAACAGTCTTCCTACACAAAATTTGGACAATCTTGTTCTAAATGTTATCACTACAAAGAAAGGCCCAGCATAGAACAATAATTTCTGATGGTGATCTCTCTCACCTCTACTCATGATTGCTCTGATTCCTTGCTACTCAAAGTACGGCCCACGGGCCGCCAGCGGCCCGCCAGACCTTGCTTGGCGGCCCGCGGACCATTCTCATGGCCCCGTTCTTGCTTGGGCAAGCCCAGCACAGCTGCTCCATAGCGGGACCCCTGAGGGTTTCACTAAACACAAAAGAGGGCCGATCTAGGATCGCAATATCAACTTTACAGCGCATGCTCCGTGGCCCTCTTTGTGTTTACTGAAAGCCTCGGTGACTACACGCACTCAGCACTGGCGGGAAGCAAAGGCCCTTTAAAAGTCAGCTGTTGTGCATTCACAGCTGACTTTTAAGGAGCCTTCAGCAAGCTTCCTGATACCTTTGTGCGCAAGTCGCCGCCTGCATGGTCCACGCCGCCAGCAGCCTGCTTTCTCTGATCTGCCAAAAGGCCTCCACAGGCAGCAGGGGGCCTCCCGTGGATCGGGCCAGTCTGCCCCCCTCCCCGCCGACCAGCTTGTTTCATGTCTTTGGAAGCCTGCAAGTCATCAGCCAGCCTGCCCTCCTCGTCAGGAAGCCTTCCTGCCTGCCCTGTGAAATCTGCCTGCAGGTCAGTGTGTGACAGCGTCGTCTTAAGAATTTTGGGGCCCTGGGCCAAACATATTTTGGGGCCCCCATTCAGAACAACCTTGAATTTTATTACGTATTTTCTGCTCACTGAAGACTACAGGAAAAAAGCAACATTAGAAAAATTGACAAATGTGAAATCGAGTGATAGAAAGATCACATTACCAGGGGCCCCTTGAAAGGTGGGGGCCCTGGACGATTGCCCACTTTGCCCTTGCCATAAAACTTCTCTGTTGCACAGGATGCGTGCTAGGCCTTATGGGGCGAGTTTTGGCTTCTAGCATGTGGCGTCTCTGTAACCTGCATACAGGGAAATTTGATTCCAGCCTTCAGCGTCTCTTCAGCACTGCAGACCACCTTGTGCCCTAATATTTATAGCCTGAATTCCATTCCAGGTTTCTGCAGGTAAGTAGATCGTGGTTCCT
Source organism: Calotriton arnoldi (assembly GCA_963921515.1). Classification (NCBI taxonomy): domain Eukaryota; kingdom Metazoa; phylum Chordata; class Amphibia; order Caudata; family Salamandridae; genus Calotriton; species Calotriton arnoldi. The sequence goes on along the minus strand of CAWUFW010023878.1, from coordinate 54,676 downwards.
TCATTTTAACATACTGTTTCCCTAGGCAATATGGCTGAATACTACTTTCTGTTTCTTTGCAGGTGCACTTCCTGAATGTTCCTATTTAAGGAGACGAACTTAAGTTCACCTTGCATTGCAACTACACTAGCTTGCTGCTCGCTTGTTGGACTCGTTGGGTTCTCTTCATGCTCCAGCCTCTTCATGTTTTCTGCATCCAGCTGCACCTTTGGACAGTTCTGCTTCTCTTGTTCACTGGCCTGGCGTGGTGGAGGAGTTTTTCCTGAACTCCAGATTTTTTCCTTCAACCACGCAATTACTACTCATTGCACCTCTGGGCTTCCTGTTGTAATATGGAGCCAGATTCTGTTGATGGAGGTAGCAGGCCCTTTCTGCGCACTAAGAAGACTCTTCATCGCCAAAAAGACAGCCCTTGACCACTGGCCCCTTCAGCTCACAGTCTGCCCTCTGCACACAGTCTGCCCCCTCTGCGCACACACTCACACCGTCTCTTAACTCACTAGCGCCTCTGTTCACTTCCACATTTGTCCACACAGTGCCTTCTTTACTCACTCTCTCTCTGCTCTCACATTCCTACCTCTGCTCACACATTCCTACCTCAGTTCACGCAATGCCCCTCTGCTCACAACCCGCCCCCTCTGCTCACAACCTGCCCCCTCTGCTCACAACCTGGCCCCTCTGCTCACAACCTGGCCCCTCTGCTCTGAGCCCCTCTGCTTGCACTCTGGCCCCTCTGCTTACACCCTGGGCCCTCTGCTCACACCCGACCCCTCTGCTCACCCACTCTGCTGTTTCCCTTCTTCTCACACTCTGGCCCCTCTGATCACAATATGGCCCCTCAGTTTCACCTGGCCCCTCTGCCCTGGCTGCTCTGCACATACTCTGGCCCCTCTGCTCACACTCTGGCCCCTCTGCTCACACTCTGACCCCTCTGCTCACACACTGGCCCAACTGCACTGCCCCCTCTGCTCACACCTTGGCCCCTCTGCTCATTCCTTAGCCCCTGTGCTCATACCTTGGCCCCTCTGCTCACACCCTGGGCCCTCTGCTCACCCACTCTACTCTGTCCACTCTGCTCACACTCCTGCCCCTCTGCTCACAATCTGGCCCCTCTGCTCTTACCCTTGCAGAACAGAGCTGGCTCTATCAGGAGGGCCGGAGCCCACTTTGCCCATGCGTTAAAACGTCTCTGTGTGTAGACTGTTTTGAACTTTGTGTGGGTCTGTTTTACAGTCTGGAGGGTCAGGTTTTACTGTTGCTTTCCCTGTTATTAAAAATAACGTTGTGTGCAGCAAGCTCAAAGCAATGCAGTCTTCCATACCTTGCAAAAAATGTATACAACATGTCTTTACTAAATAAAAACTGTCTCAATTTGTTGTAATGGGACCTGTTTTTAGTTTTCTAATTTTCTAAAGGGGGACACTTTTATTTTGGTACTGGGGCCTATTTTGTGTCCCAGTTTGACCCTGTCCCTAACTCTCCATGTCACTCCACATCTCTTTTTAAAGTGTAAAATCAGCCTCCCTACTCTGTATCCAGTTCATGCTTTAAAATGGTGGTGATTGTGTGTGTGTGTGTGTGTTTTTTCTTGTTGCTCTAGTAGCCCTGCCCCCAACTGCAGGCCCATTAGTGCTGCCCTCGGCCACAAACCAGACTGTACTTTTGGCCCCCGAGAAAAAGTTTGTGAGTACTGATGGAGCAGTAAAAATAAAAAAAATTAACCCCTAACAAATTATATAATTAATTAATTAAAAATGTTCGTTTAAATGTATTAATCAACATTGTATATGTGGGAATGGTAATATGCTAATGTACGTGCTAAATAATCTACTAATGAATGTCCGTGTGTCTAATCATAACGTAAGAATAAAAAGCGTACTAAATAAAATAAATGCATGTTTGTGCTTCATAGAAATAAAATGTGTCGTTGCAAAAACAATAGTGATGGTAGGTAAGGAGCAGCTTAAATGTCGCTTTTGCTAGGTAACAACTAATTGGGAGTACGTAGACGGGAGGGAAGCGAAAGGGATATTTTTCTCTATTTTAATTATGTTTTATTTGCCTCAAATTAGTGCTTCTAAAGTAGAACCAAGTGGCGAGATAAAATGGCCGCCAGTGGGAAGATGTGCGCAGGCGCAAGGGGACACGTGGTACGGGATGAGATTGAAGAAATCTGGAGCCGCGTGATGTATCTGAGAGGCTAGGATGCAAGAAATGGTCAAGGCTGATGTGACCTAATTGAACTGATAGTGTGCCGTGAGGATCAGGAGAGAGTCCGTGGGAAAGGAGCCCAAGAGAAAGGACAATGACTGCGGAATTCTTGAATGTGTCAAAAGAAGATACAAATGAACTGATCGAATCGGATGGAAATGTTTAAGCGTATGGGAAAGGAAATGATCCAAGGACCCTTGAATCCAAAAGAATTTGATTAAAGAATGAATAAGCTGACATGTATGGACCAATGAGAGAAAAGCGTGATATTAATGTTGCAACAGTTAGTTAGCAAAGTTAGAATTAGGGTATAAGAGGGCCTACTCTTAGTGGGAGGGGTCAGTTCCAGGCAGTTGATGTCAGTCGCGGTTGCAGTCACAGAGAGTTGCAGTTCGAGAGTCGTGGTTGCAGTAGAGGAGACGGGTTGCAGGTAGCTGATGCTGACGAGCTGAAGTTGCTGTTGCTGTCTTAACTTTACAGTTGAGTATGAGAATCAGGCTATTTCTAATTCCAAAGTTAGGTTAGAAATCATTAGGCTAAATTAGGAAGCTAGGCAGGTAACTAAGGTTTTTGGCTTCATGACAAAAATTTCCTTTCTGCAATAAATTGATTATGCTTAATAAAATTGTGAATTTAAAAATGAATAATTGAATAAAGTATTAAATCTTTTCATGCTTTTAAAATCATATAAAATTTAAGATTCTTTAAACCCAAAATGACTCAGTGGTTATTTTCCTAAATGATTGTGACATGAGTAATTGGTTGATTGTGATTCAGCTGGTCTTAATCACTATGAACTAATTTCTTAAATGAATGATTCATCGACAAAACAATGAGCAGGAATATCTTAAGAAATAAATAAAAGAAAGTGACAAATTAAGGTAAATAGATATCCTTGCTCTTCCAGCGGTACACAAAATGGTGTTCTCCATTTAGTTCTCATGCTTCTCCTAGGAATACGGAATTTCATAAAGGTGTAAAAGGAAATCCAGGAGTGTATGTGTGTGTGTTTAGGCGATGTTTATGGGCCCCATCGTCATGTGGATATGAGAAATATAGTTTGCCCCTGGATGACCTATAAGTAGCCTGGGAGGAGGATAGTTTTTATTGTACGCGCTGCTTCAGATTTCTTGGTAGCAGAGTTATGGTTTTCTATAGATTAGTTTAGTGATTATTGTTTATTGATTATTGATTATTTGATGACTAACACTATATGTTGAGTCGCGTTATGTTATATGTAAGTTTTCACGCTTCTGGGATGTAGGAAGTGGAACACGTGTGGCAAGAGAAGTCACATGGAATTTGGTACATGGTCTGAATTCATTTGGTTATAACACAGGTTGTGTTATGTTAGGGTTTTCGGTGTGAAAAGTGTGTAAATGAAATAGCAAATCACGTTTACTTGTGAAACTTTGGCCTTAATTCTCAGGAGCCTAGTCTCCACATGTGTCTTATCCCCAGAGAAACGAGTAAATTGTTTGTTTGAAAGAAGGGTAAGGTAGAGGGAAGTGCTACTTTATCGGCGAAAGTAAATAATTCTGTGGTAGGGTAGAGGTAAGCGCTGCCTACTGGAAAAACAGGATTCTTGTGTAAAAGGACAAAGCTGTCACTTTGTTTAGCGAATCAGACTATGGAATTGTTTATTTGTTGTAACTAACGAAGAAAAACAGTAAAAGGAAAAATTGCCGATAAATTTTGTAAAGGAGGGGTAAAGAGTAGAAGTGACGTGGAAAAGTGCCGCGCTAGGATTGGTCAGTGCACTAGTCACGTGAATACAGAGCAGGAGTGACGTAGAAAAGTGCCGCGCTAGGATTGGTTGGTTCGCGGACGGTGGAAATTGTTCTGATTGGTACGTTAGTGTGAATCGCGCTGTAATTGGACGAAGTTCCGTACACGGAAACAGCGTTAGAGTAAAGAGAAAACAAATAGAAAACATGCCATATTACGAGTATGAAAGGGAGAGAACGTCATGGACAACGAAATTAAAGAATTTCTTTAAGAAAGACAAAAAGGTTGTGACTAGAGAGGGACAAGTAATTCCTCCGCCAAAATCAGCAGCTTCACATATGATGCTGAAATATGGATATCATACGTGCATATGGTTGGATAATTGGGTAAAATATACAAAGAATGATGGAGCATTGGCTTTTCCTGAAAATGGTTCTTTTAATGTAGCGATTTTACGGAATTTAAAAGAAAAGATGCTTAAATTGGAACCTAGACCTAGACCGACACAGTTTGAGGCTTTAACAGAATGGGAAGATGAGATGTACGAGAAAGAAAGATTCAGAGGTATGAAAGGTTATGAGTTCGTGCCCGGAAGAATGTGGGGAATGAATCATGAGGACAGAATAAAACGATGGAGATGTGCTAACATGACAGGAGGCTTGTTTCCAGCTTTTACAGTTGAGGAAGGGACTAAGAAAAACGGACTGAGAAAAGAAACATTTAGAGAGAGAAAAGTATATGCATGAGAGCGAAACGGATGACGAGTTGCTGGAAGATATATTAAGTAAAAATCCACTTCCGTATCAGCAGAATTCTACAGTGGTGACACCAAATGCGCCACCAATAGAAGCTATGCGAAATAAAAGTCCAGAAAAAGACAAGAAATAAATAGGTCACAAGAACAAATAAGAACTTCCCAAAATGAGGGAATAGAAAATGATAGTGCAAGAGAATTGGCAAGGACAACAAAAGAACTAACTGAGAAAATTAGAGAATTAACAAAGAATATGGAAGCAGTTACCGTACCCGTAACAATAGGTCCAGTAATACCAGTTTTCGAGAATCAGAAAATTGATGAACGATCTTTGGTGATTCCCTTGAGTTCGCAATTCCAAAGAGAAAAGGAAAGAATAGAAACAAGTCCAGGTACGAGCAATTTGACTAGTGTTTACAGACCAAGTCCACCTGAAAATTTGACAGTAAATGAGTGTAGCGGTAGGAAAATGCCTATGGTAACTGAATCTGCAACAGTGACACCTGAAAAGAGTGGAAATTGGACAGAAATAAATAGTACTCCTATAGGTCCGACTCCTGATGAGTTAAATGAGTGGATGAAAGCTTTTAAAATAAAAGAAACGGAAGAAAAACCATTAGATGTGATCAGATTGAAGATTGACATGGAAGAATTAATTTTAGGAACGATTGGTACAGAAAAGATAAAGAATTATCAGGATGATGAAATAATGTTTCTGTGCAAAAGTATAACATGGAGGGCAAAGAATTTACATGACAAACTAGAAGAAGTGGCCGGTGAGATTGGAATAGATTTTGCAAAAGTAAAAACGTTGCAGAAGCCATACAGAGTAGATTTTTGTGAAAAGATATTGAAAATTTGAATACAGCAGGAAGGCTGACACAGATAAAAGAGTTGATTGTTTTGTTGAGAAAATGGGGTGATGTAGACAGATGGAAGGTTAGATGGACAAAGAAGAATGAGAAAAGTGTAGACAAAGGTTCATTGGCTTTTATGATAACAGAAAAGGAACATGTTGTTAAAGAGTACCCTATGAGAGAAACTCCAGGTGGTAGTTATGTGCATGTTCCCTGGACTAGGCAGGACATCCTGTCATTTACAAATGACTTTCCAAAGTTAAGAGAAAAGCCAGTTGAGTGGTACCGACAGGTAGAAAGGTTTGTAAAGGTCTCGAAAGTGTTGTGGATAGATTTAGATGGATTGTTTGACATAGTGGTACCAACGGATCTATGGTCAGAATGTAAGATTACAGTTGACTGGCCAACTACAGAATATCCAAGAGATCCTAAGACAGGAGCTCCAGGACCAGATGTGATGAAGAAATACGATAAGGTGATTACCTTTTTGAAAAATAAGATTCCTCCAAAAGAAACAGATTGGGTTAAGATTGATAGAACTACACAGGAAAGTAAGGAGAGTGTACATGCATATTATGAGCGATTGTTGTTGGTTTTCAAACAGTATAGTGGTTATGAGGAATTAAGTGAAAAGGATATGAGTCATTTTGTATACCGATTTGTATTTGGCTTGAAACAAGAAATAAGTGATATGATTAAGCAACATATGATAAACTGGCAGAATGCAAGTGTAGATGAGGTGCTGAGGTATGCTAAGTATTGTAGTGATGAAATAGAGAGTAAACAGCGTAAGTTGAAAGAAAAAGCAATGTGGGCACAAGTGAAAGTGGCAGAAAAACAAGAAGCTCAATTGGATAATAATAATGGAAACGAATCAGGACAAAATAAGATGCGACCAAATATAGGTAAAGGAAAAGGACAAGTGAGTCTAGAAGAGGCAAAGAAGAAATGGCCATGTCATAATTGCGGAAAATTAGGGCATTGGAGAAATGAGTGTAAGTTCCCACCTAAACCTAATCCGGAACATCAATCATTAACTCCACAGGTGCAGAATGAGGTAGTTGTTCAACAAAATCAGGTGCCACAACCACCACTTCCCAACACTGTTAACCAGCAAAGATACAGTACAGAAACAGGATTCTACGGAGGAGAACAGGTAACACAGTTGCCGAGAGCAGCTAACATTTCCCAGTATTGGTTGCATCAGAGTGAGGATGACCCAGATGAAAGTTTCTGACGGTGCGCAAGAGAGGGAAAGAGTGCGTGCTTGGCGCAACTCTAGAGGTAGATCAGTCTGGTCCCTTTGTGGATGGAGAAGTGAATGGAGCAAACGTAACATTCCTTGTCGATACTGGAGCTACCCGTTCTACTGTTAGGTCAGTGGAAATTCCGAACCTTCCTCTCTCAGGTGAATGCATCCAAGTGGTAGGAGTTGCCAATCAGCAGATTAAAACCCCACTTACTGAATTGGTAGAAGTAAAATTGGTTCTTTTAGAAAAATGCATAAATTTGTAGTGTGCGATTGTAGTCCTGTAAATCTTCTAGGTCGTGACCTCTTGTGTAAAATGAATTGCACAATTTATTGTACACCAGATGGAATTGGTTTTCAGACTTCAGACGAAGATGCTTTGTATAAAGTAACTTTGATGAATCAGGAACCTGAAATGAATGGATTGTTTCCTGCATTTGATGCAGGAAAACTTCCAGAAGAGTTAAAAGTACAGTGAAAGAAAGTGTGTGGGATTTTACAGGAGAAGACATTGGATTAATGAGAGAAGTTGATCCCGTAAAAGTGACAGTGAAAGAAGGGATAAGTTATCCAAACACGCCACAGTACAAATTAACTCCAGAAATAATTGAAGGAATAACTCCTGTGATAAATAAGATGATTGAACAGGGAATTCTGAAAGAAATCATGAGCAGTCCATGTAATTCACCTATTATGGGACTGAAAAAGCCAAATGGAACATACAGAATAGTACAGGATTTGAGAAAGATCAACAAAATAGTTGTACCATGCTGTCCAATAGTGCCAAACCCTGCAGTGATTCTATATCAAATTCCGCATGAAGCTGAGTGGTACACTGTGATAGATTTGTGTCATGCATTTTCTCTATTCCTTTGCATCCAGATAGCCAGCCATTATTTGCATTCCGTTTTGGAGAGCGTATTTTGGCATGGTGCCGAATTCCTCAGGGGTATACAGAGAGCCCTCAATTTTTAATCAGATTCTAAAGAAATCTCTGGAAGATTTAAAAATGCCAGAAAAATCAGTGATGGTGCAGTATATCGATGACTTATTGGTGGCATCGAAAACCAAAGAGGCATGTGTAAGTGACACAATTGCTTTACTGAACCATTTGGAGAAAAGAGGACATAAGGTGTCCCCTTCAAAATTACAGTTTTGTCAGAAAGAAGTCCAGTATTTAGGACATAAAATTGAGAAAGGAGTGCGAAAAATAGCGACAGAAAGAGTAAGAATGATTCAAGGAATGAGAGCACCAATGACTCAAAGAGAGGTAAGAATGTTTTTGGGAATGGTTGGATATTGTCGACAATGGATAAGTGGATTTTCTTTGATTGCAAAACCATTACAAAAATTGACAAAGAAAGATGTAAAGGACCCTTTTGAGTTGAACAAAGAAGAAATGAAATCTTTCAAAGAATTGAAAAGGAAACTGTGTGAGGCCCCTGCATTAGGCATGCCTGATTATGAGAAAGATTTTGAGTTATACTGCAGTGAAAGAGATGGATGTGCATTTTCAGTACTAGTACAAAAACATGGCACCATGAAGAGGCCTATAGCTTACTTTTCAGCTGTTTTAGATCCTATAGCAAAAGCATTGCCTGGATGTTTGAAAGCAGTTGCTGCTACTTGTGTAAGTCTGGAACAAAGTGAAGGTATAGTGATGGGGTATCCACTGAGAGTATATGTTCCCCATTCAGTAGAAATTCTTTTGACAAGAACAAAAACACAGTACATGACACATAGTCGGCTGACTAAGTACGAAAAAGTCATCTTGAGTGCAGAAAATGTGACCATAGATTTATGCATAAATGTAAATCCTTCGACTTCATTGCCAGATGAAGAGAGTATAATTGAACAAGATGAAGTAGATCATGATTGTCTGAATGTGCTGGAATATTGCACAAAACCAAGAGCTGACATAAAAGATGAACCGTTAAAGGAATCCGATTATGTCATGTTTGTAGATGGTTCATGTTTACGCACAAAGGAAGGAGTGTTAAGCGCAGCTTATGCAGTATGCACAGTGGCAACTGTAATGGAAGCGTCTTGTCTGAAAGGAGTTAGGTCTGCCCAAGTTGCGGAACTAATTGCTTTGATTCAAGCATGTAAATTGGGGAAAAATGTACGAATCACGATTGTGACCGATAGCCAATATGGTTTCGGCATCGTACATGATTTTGGCCAGATTTGGTCACAAAGAGGATTTTTGACATCTGCAGGAACACCTATCAGAAATGGAGATTATGTTAAAAAACTGCTTGAGGCGATACAGCTGCCTAAACAAATAGCTGTAGTGAAGTGCAAAGCGCATAAGAAAAGCGAAGATTACATAGCGGTTGGCAATAATTATGCTGACGAGATCGCTAGATATTGTGCGGAAAACATGGCGTCCCTGAACAGAAATAGAGAAAGGAGCATGTCTCTTGTCCTTTGCTTTTCACTAATGCAGTCGAAACATGGGATGAAGTAAGGCAGTTACAAGAAACAGCAAGAGATGAGGAAAAGGATTACTGGATTAAAGCAGGATGTAGAAGACAGGAAGATAATGGAGTGTGGGTATACAGAGATGAAAGACCAGTTATGCCTGATAGCATGATTGCAGACATGGCACGGATGTACCATGGACAAGCTCATATTGGGAGAGATGCAATGATCAGACTTTTAGACAAACTTGGTATAATCCAAAATTCAGAGCCATTGCTGAAAGTCTTTGTCAAAGATGTCTTATTTGTCAACAATTTAACCCAGGAAGAAAAACAGTAGTGAGTCTAGGAACAATAGGACGAGAAGGAGGTCCATTCACAAGGATACAGATGGATTTTATTGAGATGCCCCTAGTAACAGATTAAGATATGTTCTGGTGGTCGTCTGTTTGTTCTCTCGTTGGGTGGAGGCATACCCCACAAGAAGGAATGATGGAACAACAGTGGCAAAACTTATGCTACGAGAGTTCATTCCGAGGTATGGTTTTCCAGTCACAGTTGAGACAGATAGAGGAACACATTTTCAAAATGAGTTGATCCAATTGATTTGTGAAGCATTGAGTATTAAACAAAAACTACATTGTGCTTACAGACCAGAAGCTTCTGGGGTAGTAGAGCAGATAAATGGAACGATTAAAAACAGATTAGGAAAAATGTGTCAAGCTACAGGACTCAAATGGCCAGATGCATTGCCTCTTGTTCTGATGACCATCAGAAGCATCCCTGAAAAGAAAACGGGACTCAGTCCTCATGAAATGATCATGGGACGAGCAATGAGACAAGCCCACGTACCAGTCAACAAGTTATTGACAATAACTGATGATCTAATACTGGATTATTGCAAAGGACTGGCTGATGTGGTGCGTTCTGTGTTTCATCAGGTTGGACCGGATGCGACCACTCTTGAAAGAAAACCAGCCCACGACTTGAATCCAGGAGACTGGGTCCGTATTAAAGTCCACAGGAGAAGAAACTGTCTAGTTCCGCGTTGGGATGAGCCAAGACAGGTAATCCTAGTAACAACGACTGCTGTCAAGTGTGCAGGAGTAAAGAACTGGGTTCATGCCAGCCACACAATCAGAATTCCAGAACCTACAGATCGACATGTGAGTCGGCGTCTGGAAGTGTGGGATAAAAGTTTAACGGCAGGAACAACCAAGATAAAAGAAAGGGTGCCAGAACTTGAAGATCGACCTGAAAGTCGACATCTGGAGACCCCAACGGAAAACACCTCTAGAGAAGAAGAGGAACAAGAAGAAGAAGAAGAAAGAAATTCAGAAGTTCCAGAACTTGAAGATCGACCTATAAGTCGACATCTGGAAATATCTGACACAACTTCAGGATCTGATGATTCAGCTGCAAATTGGGAAGAATTCCGAAAGGGAACTTGGGGTTATAAACCAATTAGAGAAGAAACTGAGCAAGAAATTGAGTTAAATGAACAACCAAGTACAAGTTATGGTGGAAATCCTTCAGAAACAATATTAATAGATGAAGTAGGGAAAGAAGTACACAAAAGTTAGAAAATCGAGAAGAACCCCGAGGAGCAATAGGGATAGATAGAGAAACAGGAGAACAGGGAAATTCAGAAGCAGATAAGGAGGAAAACACCAAATCGGAAGAACCCCGAGGAGGGACAGTGATAAGGGGAAACAAAAAGGAGAAGACAGATCCACCAGTAGGAGATGACGAGATTATAAGTTTCAAAATAAGAAACAATAGTGAGACAGTTGAAACAGAAACAGAAGAAAGTGGAGGAGAGGAAAAAGCAAAGACTGAATCAAGAAAAAGAAATTGGAGGTCGGAAAGAGAAGAAAGAGAGGGTGAGGTAAAAAGGCCAAGAAAAGGAGATAATTGGCCCAACAGCTATGTAAGAAAATTGAGATATAGAATAATAAGAGCAGAAGATGAAGATGCTGAACAAGTAAATGAAGTAACAAGTCAAAAGGGACAAGAAAAACCCAGTGGAAAAAGATTACAAAAGTCCAAAAGGACAAGGAAAATAAATTCAAAATTTAAGTCACCTGAGTGGCTGTATATTGCACTAACAGATTACAAAGGAGAAGAAGAAACACTCACGGAAACCAGAGACTGAGAAGTCGGATGGGAAAAGGTGAGATGCAACGAAACTGAAGTGAAGACTTAAAGTGCTTCTGCCGGACGTGACAATTTACTGGACGTGACAAATCACCGGATGTGACAACGAAAGAATTCTGGAGAGAATTAAAGAAAGTACTAAGCAAAGACTTTTGGAGGCAGAGTGGCATCTAAGTCATTTCTGAGGTGTAGTGACACAATTTTCTGAAAAAATTAACAAATAGAAAAAGAAAAATGGAAAATAATGAGAATAGAAGAAATAAATGTGATTTTATAAAGAGATGGTGCAAAATGTGCTGCTTTTGTACAGGGTTATTAATGACCATATGGATAGTATTAGCAATCACAATTCCTATTAGTGTAGCTGTGATAGAAGCAAAGAATGATACTAAACAAGAAAAAGAAACTAATATTAAAGAACAAGTTGTTTTAAGAAGTAGTGCAGAGTTGCATAAGGATAGGTCAGTAACAGATTTTTCAAAGAATGTTTTTACAAAGTTGTTGTATGAGTACGTAAAAACAATGGAAGTGAGAGATTGTTATGTTTGTATGCAATTGCCTGCATCAGTATCTGAAGGTGTGACTTATCATCACTTACCTTTGACTTATGGAATAACATGTAGTGTAATAGCAAGTTTATTTTATAAAACAGGTAGATTAGAATCTTATTATACTGATATAGATAAGATATTTGCAAACATTCCTGTAGTGCCAGAACTTAACAAAGTAAAACCAGCAAAGGTTTTAGGAGAATTCTTTTAGAACATAGAAAATTAACGTTAGAAGAAATAGTTAGTAACAACCTTACCTGTGAGTTAAGGAAAGAAGAAAAAGTATTTCTAGACATGGTTGAGGAAAGAAGAATGAAATTTCAAAAGAAGCAATAAAGAGGAAGGAAAACGCTTATGGACGTTTGAGGAAGGAAATCATGAAGGGAAAAAGATAAATGCAGCAATGACATTAGATTGGCCGCAAACAGGAAAGTTGTGCATTAGGAGAAATAAGACAGTCTATGACAATTACTTTGTAGGTTCCAGTGTCTGCCATGACAATTATCAAATTCTGGGAGGTTGGGGATTCAAAGGTGGAAAAGATCCAATATTTCCAGGTATCTATTATATTTGTGGGAATAGAGCTTATTACAGGTTACCGGACCATTGGTATGGAACTTGCTATGTAGGCCTGGTCTTTCCAAAAATCTTTCACATGGACAGAGAAGAAAAGGGAACATACAAGATGATTAATAGATTTAAACGTAGAAAGAGGGAAAGTTTTTCAGAAATTGTAGGAGATATTTTGGAGCATTGATACCAGCAGTGGGAATATCTTTGAATGCATTTAAAATTCGGAAGTTATCCACAGTAGTAGATCGTTTGTCTACAGATACTGCGGGAGGGTTCTTAATGGTAAATACCGAAATGGTTGCCATGAGAGCTATGGTGATGCAAAATCGGCTTGCCCTTGATATTCTTTTGGCAAAAGAGGGTGGAGTCTGTGGAATGTTAAAAGTCCAACATTGTTGTACTTACATTCCGGATAACAGTGAAAATATACAGAAGTATATTACAAATATTACAAGTCTGCACAAAGAATTAGTCCCACTGGAGGTTGAAAGTGTTTTGGGAAAACTTGGTAGAGGGTTTTCCTCAGTAGCAAATTGGTTAACTAGGATGAGTAAACTAGTAATAGGGAAAGTTATAATAGTAGCAACTATAGTGATATTGTTAGCAATGATATTGAAAATAGTGATAACATGTATAAAGAGAAAAGTAAGACAGAATAAGATAAGAAGAAATAACAGAATAATGAGAGAAAGAGAGAGAAATGGGTGAAATTGAGTTGGAGAAAATGAAAGAAAGCATGTATAAAGAGACTAAAAGGCAAGATGAAGAAGAGACAGAGATATGAATAACAGAAAGTAAAGGATGAAAGACATGCTGCCTGAAAAGAAGTATGACTTGGGTTTTATGTGGTGATTTAAAAATCACCAAAGGGGGATTGATGGAGCAGTAAAAATAAAAAAATTAACCCTAACAAATTATATAATTAATTAATTAAAAATGTTCGTTTAAATGTATTAATCAACATTGTATATGTGGGAATGGTAATATGCTAATGTACGTGCTAAATAATCTACTAATGAATGTCCGTGTGTCTAATCATAACGTAAGAATAAAAAGCGTACTAAATAAAATAAATGCATGTTTGTGCTTCATAGAAATAAAATGTGTCGTTGCAAAAACAATAGTGATGGTAGGTAAGGAGCAGCTTAAATGTCGCTTTTGCTAGGTAACAACTAATTGGGGTACGTAGACGGGAGGGAAACGAAAGGGATATTTTCTCTATTTTAATTATGTTTTATTTGCCTCAAATTAGTGCTTCTAAAGTAGAACCAAGTGGCGAGATAAAATGGCCGCCAGTGGGAAGATGTCGCAGGCGCAAGGGGACACGTGGTACGGGATGAGATTGAAGAAATCTGGAGCCGCGTGATGTATCTGAGAGGCTAGGATGCAAGAAATGGTCAAGGCTGATGTGACCTAATTGAACTGATAGTGTGCCGTGAGGATCAGGAGAGAGTCCGTGGGAAAGGAGCCCAAGAGAAAGGACAATGACTGCGGAATTCTTGAATGTGTCAAAAGAAGATACAAATGAACTGATCGAATCGGATGGAAATGTTTAAGCGTATGGGAAAGGAAATGATCCAAGGACCCTTGAATCCAAAAGAATTTGATTAAAGAATGAATAAGCTGACATGTATGGACCAATGAGAGAAAAGCGTGATATTAATGTTGCAACAGTTAGTTAGCAAAGTTAGAATTAGGGTATAAGAGGGCCTACTCTTAGTGGGAGGGGTCAGTTCCAGGCAGTTGATGTCAGTCGCGGTTGCAGTCACAGAGAGTTGCAGTTCGAGAGTCGTGGTTGCAGTAGAGGAGACGGGTTGCAGGTAGCTGATGCTGACGAGCTGAAGTTGCTGTTGCTGTCTTAACTTTACAGTTGAGTATGAGAATCAGGCTATTTCTAATTCCAAAGTTAGGTTAGAAATCATTAGGCTAAATTAGGAAGCTAGGCAGGTAACTAAGGTTTTGGCTTCATGACAAAAATTTCCTTTCTGCAATAAATTGATTATGCTTAATAAAATTGTGAATTTAAAAATGAATAATTGAATAAAGTATTAAATCTTTTCATGCTTTTAAAATCATATAAAATTTAAGATTCTTTAAACCCAAAATGACTCAGTGGTTATTTTCCTAAATGATTGTGACATGAGTAATTGGTTGATTGTGATTCAGCTGGTCTTAATCACTATGAACTAATTTCTTAAATGAATGATTCATCGACAAAACAATGAGCAGGAATATCTTAAGAAATAAATAAAAGAAAGTGACAAATTAAGGTAAATAGATATCCTTGCTCTTCCAGCGGTACACAAAATGGTGTTCTCCATTTAGTTCTCATGCTTCTCCTAGGAATACGGAATTTCATAAAGGTGTAAAAGGAAATCCAGGAGTGTATGTGTGTGTGTTTAGGCGATGTTTATGGGCCCCATCGTCATGTGGATATGAGAAATATAGTTTGCCCCTGGATGACCTATAAGTAGCCTGGGAGGAGGATAGTTTTTATTGTACGCGCTGCGTCAGTACCCATGCTCTAGTTGGAGGCCAGCCTTTAAATGGGCATCAAAGCTGAACTTTTTTGCCACAATTTAGAGGTAAGGCCCAGATAGTGAGGTCAGGAAAGGCTGCACATAGAGACCCTATTTTTTTGCTGGGATGGCACCCCAGAGAGACAGATGCTATAAATGGGTCTGTGGGTGGGAAGCATTTTGTGTACCATGGAATCCCAATGACTTATAATATTAAAATATTAAAAGATGACTATTCATGTACCCCCACCACACATTGAACAGTCTTTTGGCACTTAATAGATGTTGGTATTCCCCAATTCAAAGCTTGTCGTTGTATCAACATGACAATCGTGAAGATCTGACTTAGCTTCTCAGAATCTAACCTGTGGCCCACATGTTACACAGAGATCTCAACAGCAGACACTCATCCCTCTTAGTTTGCTTGCCAAAGCAGCAAAGTAAAGCAAATGATTAAATTAAGCATTCACAAAGCCAACAGGGCAGCCCTTGCAAGATTGCCATTTTCTTATGTTTGTTGTGCAAACATATGCAATAAAAAATGGCAGAACTATAAGAATACAAAGTAAAGGAGTGGCCAGCAGTGCAGCTCTTTTTCATGCAGCTGTGCACATGTGATCAGACAAAGTAAAGTGATTCACAGTGCAAGACAGCCAATGGATGAAGAGGGCTGACCAAAAGTCTGTCTGTCCGTCTGTCTGACCGTCTGTCTGTCTGTCTATCTAACTATCTATTACCTACTGGCGGTCGCCAGTAGGTAGTTATAGTTAGGACCTCGTTTCTATTCAAAAAGCATTTTTTCTTTTGCCAATATCTTTGGCGCCGGTTGACGAATCTTCGCGAAATATTGAAAACTAATGGGGCGCTCCGGTCAGCTCCTGTCTTGAAAGTTTCAGGGTGATTCGTCAAGCGGGGGCCGAGAAAAAAGGGGGGTCCCAAAACGCGTTTTCCCCATGTTAATTTCCATAGGAACTTTAGACAAAGCTACAGCCCGAACTGCTGAACGGAATTACACCAAATTTGGCAAAAGGTAGGTCTTGGTTCAGAAAGAGCCCTTTTTTTAAATGGTGTAAATCCGTTCAGTAGTTCATGAGAAATTAGAAAAAGAAAAGTTTCGATATCTGAGCACCGAGAAGGGTTCGCGAACCCTCCCGGGCATGAGCTTCACTCTGATTGGCTGCCAACACTCCAAACCAGGAAGAGTTGGCAGCCATCTTGTGACTCGGTAACCGAGTCACAAGAAAAGAGTAAATAAAAAGGTGAAAAACAAGAAAAGGGGGCAGGGTACAAACACCCTGACCAACTAGGCCTGCTCAGGGGGTCCCACAAGGACCGGGGATGGGGTCCCCGGTGCCGAAATCAGCCTGGGGAGGGGGGCCCCTGGCGCGTTGTAAGTTGGGAAATTAAGTCCCAATGAATACTGAGGGTCCCTGGGGGCCAACTAGCCCACCAGGTACCTCCAGTATGCGCCACAGAGCTGCGTTGCAGAGAGGTGGTCCGAGGCCATGCCCCTTTTTACACCACTCTGCAAACGCGCCTCTTGTCGCACTGGTGGTGGGGTGATGAGGTCCTCTTGTGTCCTGAGGACCTCAGGACACAAGTGGACTTCATCCCCCGAGCAGCAGTGCGCCAAGAGGCGCGTTTGCAGAGTGGTGTAAAAAGGGTGCGTGGCCTCGGACCACCTCTCTGCAATCCAGCTGTGTGGCGCTTACTGGAGGTACATGGTGGGCTAGTTGGCCCCCAGGAACCCTCAGTATTCAAGGGAACTTAATCCCCCAACTTAGATCGTGCCAGGGGGCGCGTTTGCAGAGTGGTGGAGAAAGGGGGCGTGGCCTTTGTCCACCTCTCAGCAATCCCACTGTGTGGGGCTTACTGGAGATAAGAGGTAGGTTAGTTGGCCCCTAAAGGACCCCCAGCAGCGAAGGGGACTTCAATCCCCATCCAAGAGCGTGCCAGGGAGCGCGTTTGTAGAGTGGTGGGCAAAGGGGGCGTGGCCTGCTCTGAGAACTTAGCAATCCTGCTGTGTGAGACTTACTGGAGGTAATAGGAGGGGTAGTTGGCCCCCAAGGATATCCTTGGGGGCCAACTACCCCTCTTGTTACCTCCAGTAAGTCCAGCAGAGTGGGATTGCTAAAACGTCTTCACCAGCACCTGCTCCCACGAAGAAACTGGACCAAAATCACCGACGACCAGCTCACCTCCTCACTCAACAACTCCACCCCAACCATCACGGAAAACGACAACCCCAACACCGCAGTCCAAACCCTGCATAGATGGATCTCGGACAGCACCAACACCATAGCCCCCCTCAAGAAAAACAACAATACCCGCGCCAAGAAAGCCAGATGGTTTACCACCGAACTCCGAGAGTCCAGACGCACATGCCGCCGCCTCGAAAAGGCCTGGAGGAACACCAAATCCACAGAAGCCCACAACAACTTCAGAGCCACCACCAATGCCCACCATCAACTCATCAGAGAAACGAGGAAAAAAGCGATTGAAGACAGAATCTCCACCCACGCGCACAACAGCAAGGAACTCTTCAGCATCATCAAGGAGTTTGCCCAACCCACCAGCGAGTCTACCGACATCCCTCCCTCACAAGACCTCTGCGACAAACTCAGCACCTTTTTCCACCACAAAATCAAGAGCATCTACGACAACTTCGACAAAGACAACCAACACACTGAACCCTCACCAACCACCCCCGACACCCGGAAACCAGCGATTGACGACTGGACAGCCCTCACCACCGAAGACACACTGAAGACAATGAAGTCAATCCACTCAGGGGCCCCCACGGACCCCTGCCCCCACCACATCTTCAACAGAGCCGCCGACACCATCGCACCCATGCTCCGCCACACCATCAACCGTTCCCTGGCAACTGCCGCATTCCTCGACGACTGGAAACCCGCCGAGGTCAACCCCCTCCTAAAGAAACCCTCAGCGGACCCCACCGACCTCAAAAACTACAGACCCATCTCCCTGCTCCTGTTCCCAGCGAAACTGGACAAAGGAGAAACAGTAGCCCTTATCCTCCTCGACCTATCAGCGGCGTTCGACACAGTCTCCCACCGCACCCTAATACGCAGACTCTACGACGCAGGAATCCAGGACAAGGCCCTCGACTGGATCCGCTCCTTCCTCTCCGGCAGGACGCAGCGGGTCAGACTCCCCCCTTTCCTCTCGGACCCCACACCTACCACCTGCGGAGTTCCCCAGGGCTCCTCCCTGAGCCCGATGCTCTTCAACGTCTACATGGCTCCACTCGCCCCATCGTCAGAACCTACGGACTCAACATCGTGTCATACGCAGACGACACCCAACTCATCCTCTCCCTATCCAACAAGCCCAACACCGCCAGACGCAACTTTCGAGAAGGCATGGAAGCCGTCGCCAAATGGATGAAAAACAGCTGCCTACAACTAAACACCAACAAAACAGAAGTACTCATCATGGGCCCAAACCCAGACGCCTGGAGCGACACCTGGTGGCCCCCCGCCCTCGGAAACCCGCCAACCCCCACGGACCATGCACGCAACCTGGGAATCATCATGGACTCTGAGCTCAAAATGGACCGCCAGATCAACTCCGTCTCGTCTTCCTGCTTCCACACCCTCCGCCTCCTTCGTAAGACCTTCAAATGGATCCCCTCAAACACCGAAAGACCGTCACTCACGCCCTGGTCACCAGCAGACTCGACTACGGCAACGCACTCTACGCCGGAATAAACAAAAACCTCACCTGCAAGTTACAGAACATCCAGAACGCCGCCGCAAGACTGGTCCTCAACCTGCCAAAGCACTGCCACATCTCCCAGCACCTGCGCACACTCCACTGGCTCCCCGTCGAGGCGAGAATCACCTTCAAGATGCTCACCCAGGCACACAAGGACCTCCACGGCACCGGACCAGCATACTTGAACAGCCGACTCAAATTCCACGCACCCCAAAGGACCCTACGATCAGCCCAGCTCTCCTACGCCGTGGTCCCCCGCACCAGAAAGACCAGATCGGAAGGGCGCTCCTTCTCCTTCCTCGCGGCCAAAGCATGTAATGCCCTTCCGCTCCACCTCAGACAGACAACATCGCTCCCCATCTTCGCAAGAAACCTCAAAACCTGGCTCTTCGACAGACCCCCTCCTTGATGGAATGGAACCTGCAACCCCCCCCACCCCTAGCGCCTTGAGACCCTTACGGGTGAGTAGTTGCGCTTTAACAAACCCCTGATTGATTGATTTGATGATGTCTTCGGAGGCCATGCCCTCCTTTCTCCACCACTCTGCAAACGCACCTCCTGGCAGACTACAGGATGGGGGAAGAAGTCCAATTTACTCCTGAGGGACTTTGGGGGCCAAGAAGCCCTCCTGGTGCCTCCTGTAAGTCCTACGCAGTGGAATTCCTGAGCGCTGGTCGGAGGCCCAGCACCCTTTCTCCACCACTCTGCAAACACGACTACTAGTTAAAGAAGTGTTTGCAATGTTATAGGTTTCGCATTTGCGAGAGTTAGAGCTATTGACAATGTAAATGTAAAAGTTTTTTCATGTTTTTCGGAGTGGAGTGGATGTATGTTGTGTGTAGTGGAATTATGTGGTAAGTTGTGCAGTGAAATTATGTGGATAGAAAGTATGTGGTATTTATTTTATAGGAATTATGTAGAGTGGGATTATGTGTTATGGAGAGTAATTATGTGGTATGGTAGTCTGTGTTGTGGAGTGGTAATGTCAGGTTTAGTCTTCCTCATTTCCATAGAAGCTCAACTATGAACTCAATGAGACAAAAAAGAAGGAATCACTGAGGAGCCCTTCTGGACCTAGTCAGAGGTATGAGCAGGGCCACTGGAATTATGCGACTGTTTGGCTGCACCGACTTTCGCACAAATATACATTTTCCGCATTAGCCACATAATTCATCATCTGCTCCCTAATCTGTAGATTTGAACAAAAAAAGCCTGGTTTCTAGCTGCAACGGCTCAAACGTTAGCCAAAAATGCAGCGACAAGTGTTACAGCGTGTTGGAAGGCCCTTTGCAAACCTAGAATGGTCACCTGTTACTTATTGCTAAATGTGGGTGTTAAATTGGTACTAATGGTGTGCAAGCCACTCTTGCTTCCTTCTGCGCCTCTCTTGCCTCTTTCTGCATTTCTGTTGCTTCTTACTGCACATTTCTTTCTTTTTCTGCACTTCTCTTGCCTCTTTCTGCAAATCTCTTCTACGTTCAGCATCTCTCTTGCCTCTTTCTACATGTCTATTGCCTCTTTCTGCACTCATTTGCTTCTTTCTGTACCCTCTTGCCTCTTTCTGCACCCTTCTTCCCTCTTTCTGCACCTCTCTTGCCTTTTTCTGTACGCCTCTTATGTCTTTCTGCACCTTTTTTGCCTCTTTCTGCACCTCTGTTCCATCTTTCTGCACTTCTTTTGTTTCTTTCTGCACCTGACTTGCTTCTTTCTGTACCCCTCTTGCCTCTCTCTCCACCCCTCTTCCCTCTTTCTGCACTTCTGTTGTTTCTTTCTGCACTTATCTTGCTTCTTTCTGCACCTCACTTGCCTCTTTCTGCACCCCTATTGCCTCTTTCTACACCTCTCTTGCCTCAGTCTGCCCACCTGTTTCCTCTTTCTGTACCCCTTTTGCCTGTTTCAGCAACTCTCTTGCATCTTTCTGCAGTTGTCTTGCCTCCTTCTGCACCTCACTTGCCTCTTTTTGCACCTCTGTTGGTTCTTTTGCACTGCTCTTGCTTCTTTCTGCACCTCTCTTGCAAATTTCTGCACCCCTCTTGCCTCTTTCTGCACCCCTTTTACCTGCTTTGCACCTCTCTTGCCTCTGTCTGCACCTCTGTTACATCTTTCTGTACCTCTTTTGCCTGTTCCCCCAACTCTCTTGTCTCTTTCTGCAGTTCTCTTGCTTCCTTCTGCACCTCTGTTGCTTCATTCTGCACTTCCCATGCTTCTTTCTACACCTGTCTTGCTTTTTCCTGCCCCCTGTTGCCTCTTTCTGCGTTCATCTTCCCTCTTTCTGTACCTTTCTTGCCTGTTTCTGCATCTCACTTGCCTCTTTCTGCACTTCTCTTGCTTCTTTCTACACCTCTGTTGCTTCTTTCAGCAATTCTCTTGACTCTTTCTGCATTTCTCTTGCCTGTTTCTGCACCTCTCTTGCTTCTTTCTGCATCCCTGTTGCCTCTTTGTGCACCCCTCTTTCCTCTTCGTGGAACTCTCTTGCCTCTTTCTGCACCTTTCATGTCTCTTTCAGCACTTCTGTTACTTCTTTCTGCACTTTTCTTCCTTCTTTCTGCACCCCTCCTGCCTCTTTCTGTACCTCTCTTGCCTCTTTGTGCACCCCTCCTACCTTTTTCTGCACACCTCTTGCCTCTTTTTGCACCTCTGTTGGTTCTATCTGCACTGCTCTTGCTTCTTTCTGCACCTCACTTGTCTCTTTCTGCCCTTCTCTTGCTTCTTTCTACACCTCTGTTGTTTCTTTCAGCAATTCTCTTGCCTCTTTCTGCACTTCTCCCTTCTTTTTGCACACCTCTTGCCTCTTTTTGCACCTTTGTTGGTTCTTTCTGCACTGCTCTTGCTTCTTTATGCACCTTACTTGCCTCTTTCTGCACTTCTCTTGCTTCTTTCTACGCCTCTGTTGCTTCTTTCAGCAATTCTCTTGCCTCTTTCTGCACTTCTCTTCCTTCTTTGTGCACCCCTCTGGCCTCTTTCTGTACCCCTCCTACCTTTTTCTGCACCCCTCTTGCCTCTTTTTGCACCTCTGTTGGTTCTTTTGCACTGCTCTTGCTTCTTTCTGCACCTCTCTTGCAAATTTCTGCACCCCTCTTGCCTCTTTCTGCACCCCTTTTACCTGCTTTGCACCTCTCTTGCCTCTGTCTGCACCTCTGTTACATCTTTCTGTACCTCTTTTGCCTGTTTCCGCAACTCTCTTGTCTCTTTCTGCAGTTCTCTTGCTTCGTTCTGCACCTCTGTTGCTTCTTTCTGCACTTCTCTTGCTCTTTCTGCACCCCTTTTACCTGCTTTGCACCTCTCTTGCCTCTGTCTGCACCTCTGTTACATCTTTCTGTACCTCTTTTGCCTGTTTCCGCAACTCTCTTGTCTCTTTCTGCAGTTCTCTTGCTTCCTTCTGCACCTCTGTTGCTTCATTCTGCACTTCCCATGCTTCTTTCTACACCTGTCTTGCTTTTTCATGCCCCCCTGTTGCCTCTTTCTGCGTTCATCTTCCCTCTTTCTGTACCTTTCTTGCCTGTTTCTGCATCTCACTTGCCTCTTTCTGCACTTCTCTTGCTTCTTTCTACACCTCTGTTGCTTCTTTCAGCAATTCTCTTGACTCTTTCTGCATTTCTCTTGCCTCTTTCTGCACCTCTCTTGCTTCTTTCTGCATCCCTGTTGCCTCTTTGTGCACCCCTCTTTCCTCTTCGTGGAACTCTCTTGCCTCTTTCTGCACCTTTCATGTCTCTTTCAGCACTTCTGTTACTTCTTTCTGCACTTTTCTTCCTTCTTTCTGCACCCCTCCTGCCTCTTTCTGTACCTCTCTTGCCTCTTTGTGCACCCCTCCTACCTTTTTCTGCACACCTCTTGCCTCTTTTTGCACCTCTGTTGGTTCTATCTGCACTGCTCTTGCTTCTTTCTGCACCTCACTTGTCTCTTTCTGCCCTTCTCTTGCTTCTTTCTACACCTCTGTTGTTTCTTTCAGCAATTCTCTTGCCTCTTTCTGCACTTCTCCCTTCTTTTGCACACCTCTTGCCTCTTTTTGCACCTTTGTTGGTTCTTTCTGCACTGCTCTTGCTTCTTTATGCACCTTACTTGCCTCTTTCTGCACTTCTCTTGCTTCTTTCTACGCCTCTGTTGCTTCTTTCAGCAATTCTCTTGCCTCTTTCTGCACTTCTCTTCCTTCTTTGTGCACCCCTCTGGCCTCTTTCTGTACCCCTCCTACCTTTTTCTGCACCCCTCTTGCCTCTTTTTGCACCTCTGTTGGTTCTTTTGCACTGCTCTTGCTTCTTTCTGCACCTCTCTTGCAAATTTCTGCACCCCTCTTGCCTCTTTCTGCACCCCTTTTACCTGCTTTGCACCTCTCTTGCCTATGTCTGCACCTCTGTTACATCTTTCTGTACCTCTTTTGCCTGTTTCCGCAACTCTCTTGTCTCTTTCTGCAGTTCTCTTTGCTTCCTTCTGCACCTCTGTTGCTTCTTTCTGCACTTCTCTTGCTCTTTCTGCACCCCTTTTACCTGTTTTGCACCTCTCTTGCCTCTGTCTGCACCTCTGTTACATCTTTCTGTACCTCTTTGCCTGTTTCCGCAACTCTCTTGTCTCTTTCTGCAGTTCTCTTGCTTCCTTCTGCACCTCTGTTGCTTCATTCTGCACTTCCCATGCTTCTTTCTACACCTGTCTTTCTTTTTCCTGCCCCCCTGTTGCCTCTTTCTGCATTCATCTTCACTCTTTCTGTACCTTTCTTGCCTGTTTCTGCATCTCACTTGCCTCTTTCTGCACTTCTCTTGCTTCTTTCTACACCTCTGTTGCTTCTTTCAGCAATTCTCTTGACTCTTTCTGCATTTCTCTTGCCTCTTTCTGCACCTCTCTTGCTTCTTTCTGCATCCCTGTTGCCTCTTTGTGCACCCCTCTTCCCTCTTCGTGGAACTCTCTTGCCTCTTTCTGCACCTTTCATGTCTCCTTCAGCACTTTTGTTACTTCTTTCTGCACTTTTCTTCCTTCTTTCTGCACCCCTCCTGCCTCTTTCTGTACCTCTCTTGCCTCTTTGTGCACCCCTCCTACCTTTTTCTGCACACCTCTTGCCTCTTTTTGCACCTCTGTTGGTTCTATCTGCACTGCTCTTGCTTCTTTCTGCACCTCACTTGTCTCTTTCTGCCCTTCTCTTGCTTCTTTCTACACCTCTGTTGTTTCTTTCAGCAATTCTCTTGCCTCTTTCTGCACTTCTCCCTTCTTTTTGCACACCTCTTGCCTCTTTTTGCACCTCTGTTGGTTCTTTCTGCACTGCTCTTGCTTCTTTATGCACCTTACTTGCCTCTTTCTGCACTTCTCTTGCTTCTTTCTACGCCTCTGTTGCTTCTTTCAGCAATTCTCTTGCCTCTTTCTGCACTTCTCTTCCTTCTTTGTGCACCCCTCTGGCCTCTTTCTGTACCCCTCCTACCTTTTTCTGCACCCCTCTTGCCTCTTTTTGCACCTCTGTTGGTTCTTTCTGCACTACTCTTGCTTCTTTCTGCACCTCACTTGTCTCTATCTGCACTTCTCTTCCTTCTTTCTAATCCTCTGTTGCTTCTTTCAGCAATTCTCTTGCCTCTTTCTGCACTTCTCTTCTTTCTTTTTGCAACCCCTCTTGCCTCTTTTTGCATCTCTGTTGGTTCATTCTGCACTGCTCTTGCTACTTTCTGCACCTCACTTGCCTCTTTCTGCACTTCTCTTGCTTCTTTCTACTCCTCTGTTGCTTCTTTCAGCAATTCTCTTGCCTCTTTCTGCACTTCTCTTGCTTGTTTCTGCACCTCCTTTGCACATTTCTGTATCCCTCTTGCCTCTTTCTGCACCCTCTTCCCTATTTCTCCACCTCTTTTGCTTCTTTCTGCACTTCTCTTGGTTCTTTCTGCACTGCTCTTGCTTCTTTCTGCACCTCACTTGTCTCTTTCTGCACTTCTCTTGCTTCTTTTTACTCCTCTGTTGCTTCTTTCAGCAATTCTCTTGCCTCTTTCTGCACTTCTCTTCCTTCTTTTTGCACCTCTCTTGCCTCTTTTGCACCTCTGTTGGTTCTTTCTGCACTGCTCTTGCTTTTTTCTGCACCTCACTTGCCTCTTTCTGCACTTCTGTTGCTTCTTTCTACAGCTCTGTTGCTTCTTTCAGGAATTCTCTTGCCTCTTTCTGCACCCTTGTACTCTGTTTCTGCACCTCTCTTGCCTCTTTTTGCACCTCAGTTGGTTCTTTCTGCACTGCTCTTGCTTCTTTCTGCACCTCACTTGTCTCTTTCTGCACTTCTCTTGCTTCTTTCTACTCCTCTGTTGCTTCTTTCAGCAATTCTCTTGCCTCTTTCTGCACTTCTCTTCCTTCTTTTTGCACCCTCTTGCCTCTTTTTGCACCTCTGTTGGTTCATTCTGCACTGCTCTTGCTTCTTTCTGCACCTCACTTGCCTCTTTCTGCACTTCTCTTGCTTCTTTCTACACCTCTGTTGCTTCTTTCAGCAATTCTCTTGCCTCTATCTGCACTTCTCTTGCTTGTTTCTGCACCTCTTTTGCAAATTTCTGTATCCCTCTTGCCTCTTTCTGCACCCTCTTCCCTATTTCTCCACCTCTTTTGCTTCTTTCTGCACTTGTCTTGCTTCTTTCTGCACTGCTCTTGCTTCTTTCTACACCTCTGTTGCTTCTTTCAGCAATTCTCTTGCCTCTTTCTCACTTCTCTTGCTTCTTTCTACACCTCTGTTGCTTCTTTCAGCAATTCTCTTGCCTCTTTCTGCACTACTCTTCCTTCTTCTTGCACCCCTCTTGCCTCTTTTTGCACCTCTGTTGGTTCATTCTGCACTGCTATTTCTTCTTTCTGCACCTCACTTGCCTCTTTCTGCACTTTTGTTGCTTCTTTCTACACCTCTGTTGCTTCTTTCAGCAATTCACTTGCCTCTTTCTGCACCTCTTTTGCAAATTTCTGTATCCCTCTTGCCTCTTTCTGCACCCTCTTCCCTATTTCTCCACCTCTTTTGCTTCTTTCTGCACTTCTCTTGCTTATTTCTTCACTGCTCTTGTTTCTTTCTGTACCTCTGTTGCAAATTCCTGTATCTCTCTTGCCTCTTTCTGCACCCCTGTACCCTCTTTCTGCACCTTTCTTGCCTGTTTCTGTACCTCTCTTGCCTCTTTCGGCACCTCTGTTGCTTCTTTCTGCACTTCTCTTGCCTCTTTCTACACCTCTGACTTAGAGGTAGTTTTAATCCCTCTGCCCTATTATGTACTAGAGCCTTACAGGGGAGGTCATGCTAATCACAGGGTTACCCCAACCCATAGTGTACCGTAGTGTACACTATGGGTTGTATGTATGTGTATGTAGGTGTTTTCACTGTATTCTAAGTGTCTTTCAGGATAGCACTGGCTCCGGGCCTGGTTAGTCAGAGTCAGCTACCACCAGTACCAGTCAGCAAAACGTTGTGGGCACAGGATGACTTTGCAACAAGGCCTCTTTCTGCACCTCTGTTGGTTCTTTGTGCATATCTCTTGCTTCTTTCTGCACCTTTCTTCGTCTTTCTGGACTTCTGTTGCGTCTTTCTGCATTTCTTTTGCTTCTTTCTGCGCGTTTCTTCCTCTTTCTGCACATGTCTTACCTCTGTAGAAATAGTTAGAAATTAGCATTTAAAAAACCTTTGAAATTCACTGAAAAAACCATAGGTTTCATGGACGTTATAGTTAGAAATTATCATTTAAAAAACCTTTGAAATTCACTGAAAAAACCATAGGTTTCAGGGACGTTATAGTTAGAAATTAGCATTTAAAAAACCATAGAAATTCAGGGACGTTATAGTCAGTTGGACATTTCACTCGTACAAAAACAGAGAAATTCGGCCGTTATAGTTAGTTGAGCTAACTATAACTCGCCCCCCCCCCCCAATGCACTGCTGATGACGTCACAAATTACATCATTCATGACATGGTCAGTGGCATCACTGAAGACATCACTGATGACATCTCAAATGACATCACTGATGACATCACTGATGACATCATCCACGTGATAATCTGATGCACCTCCTCACACCCTAAAATAACCTTTGATACACCCACTCTAAAATACAGACTACCATTTTCAAAACCATAGACACACCAATACCAGTTACTACATACCCACTCACTGATTCCTAGGTCTACACACACGTCCACTCATTCAATCATACAGTCACTCAAACATTCAGTCACTTATCAATACAGCACTATCATTTGCACTCATACACCTATACAGACACTCACACATCGCCACTCATTCATAGAGTTACTCACACACCTAGTCAATCATGCAAAGAATCATTCACACTCCCATTTACTCACCTATACAGTTATACACACACCACCTCACTTATTCATACAGATACTAAAACATACTTACTCTCTTATACAATCACTGATACAAGCACACACTCATCCATACAGCCACTCTCAAAATCACTCACTCTCACATATAGTGATTTATATACCCCAACACTCACATATACTGCCTTTCACATATATAGTTGCTCACACATGTACTACTGAGACAACCATTCACTCACCAACACACCCATACACACACTCACCCACCCCTACAGCCCTTCACAGATACACTCTTCATCCCATACACCCAGTGAATTACCCACTCACACATCTATGCAGATTCACACACCCCCTACCCACCCACACAGATACTCGGGCACCCATACAGATACTCAGACAACCAATCAATAACCCATATAGACACTCATGTAGCTACTCTCCATCCCATGCAGCCGCTTACACACCAACTGACAGACTAATACAGACATTCACACAGTTTAGTCACTAACCCATGCATTCAGTAAGACACGATTAATCACTCACTTATACAGTCAGTCACGCACCTACTAAATCATCCCTTCAGACACTTATACACCCACTCATTCTTCAATACACCTTGGCATATATATAAAACATATTTAAACTTTACAGAAACACACATTCACTGGATGATTTCATCAGTGATGTCATCAGTGATGTCAATTGAGATGTCATCAGTGATGTCATCAGTGATGTCACTGACCATGTCATGAATGATGTAATATGTGACATCATCAGCAGTGCATTGCGGGGGCGCAATTTATAGTTAGCTCAACTAACTATAACGGCCGAATTGCTCTGGTTTTGTATGAGTGAAATGTCCAACTGACTATAACGTCCCTGAAACCTATGGTTTTTTCAGTGAATATATATATATATATGCAAAGAACTCCGCCAAATATTCCCAATAGTTCGGAAAGACGAACACGGACCCAGAAGACTTCGTGCAACGTTCTTTATTCAGTAAGTACACCCAGCACCACCGCCATGATGCGTTTCGGCCTTCAGGAGGCCTTGATCACATGTCGCCATGAGGAGTGACCCAAATATTTAAAGTGTCAGTGCAGTACCACGTGAAGTGGTACAGATAGACATAGAAGAAGTATTACTTCAAATCATTGCATCTTATAAACATCGGAGTAAACATCAATTCTGAACATTAAAGCAATTGTGCAAATACGCAAACAGTGCTAAATGTAAATGTGCAAATACACAAGTGTTAATGAACCTTATTGAATAGATTCAAAAATTGCGGGCAGATGTATATGATCATGATAAAACTGGGTAACTTTAAAAGACAATAAATATAATGTGCAAATAAGCCATCAGTGCTACGTAATAGAGTGCAAATATGCTAGTATCAATGAACATTAATATATTAAATTGAGATACGGCGAAATGCCACTGAACTGGACAGGAAAGTCACACCTATTCGTTCCCTCTTGTCCTCCCATTGTACATACATAAATCCCAAAAAATAACACCCTAGTGGGTCCGCACATGCTGCCTTCGAACTGCTCATTGATATAATGTTAATGTTCAGTGATACCAAAAATTTGATACTGCAAAAAGATGTTAAATAATCGTTGGCAATTCGAATGAAACAATATATATGAGACTCGATCACATATAAAAAGTTCCATCAACTAAAAATTCACATATGTGACCGGCCCTGAAACAGATACAGCTTAATAATAAATAACTTAAAAAGCTGCCATATTGCCATTAAAAATGCTAAAACCTTAATAAATACTTATTACATCATAAATATCTAAAATCAAGTCTAGTATGCAAATTGTTTGATCATTTTTTGAAAAATCAACTGTATTTCATTTTTAGCCATCGAAATAATAAGTTGTGCCCCAATGGGCCCTATGTCTATCCTGCGTTATGGAAAAAAAGTGCTTGTGCAAATAAACATACTATCTTTTTCTTAAAAAAAGTTAAATTGACTAAAATTTTATATAAGGAGGTAGGCATAAGAACTTGTTTTTTGACGAGATGTGCAACAAATTTCTGATTTAATATTGAACTAATCATTAACCCTGGGCAAAGCACTACGCTACGCTCGCGTAGTTTGCGAAGTTTGCGCTACTTCGCACAACGCGAATTGCACGTAGCACAGTGCAAACACGCGTAGCGTAGCGTAGTGCAGCGGTCATTTTGCTTGCTCGCGGTCCTCAACGTCAAGTTGGCGACCGCGAGCAAGCAAAATGACATCCCGGCGAGACTTTTTCCTCGTTCGCGATCAGCAACATCAAGTTGCCGATTGCGAGCGTGGAAAATAAACCTCCCGGCGAGATTCTCAACGCGGGAGGTCAGGTTTCTCATTGCGAGTGGTCGCGTATGCTCGCGACCGCTCGCGATGAGAAACTACCAGTCCGCGTTGGAAAGCTGCCGCTCGAGTAAAAATCTACTCGAGCGGCAGTAAAGACAGCTCGCACTGTGCAAGATGCCGTTTTCAATGATTGCACAGTGCGGACAAGCATCTGGCACTGTGCAATCATTGCGAACAGTGCACTACGCAGTTCGCGTAGTGCTACGCGTAGCTCGCGTAGTGCGAACTGCACTTTGCGTAGCTTCGCGTAGCGCTACTTCGCGAACTACGCCCAGGCTTACTAATCATAGGCAGGTGAAAAAATCCTCACTCGAGTTGAGCCAGTTGGGCATCTTTGTATCCAACTCAAGGATGTACCTTGTTTCTAGTTTCCTCAGCAAGGCCTCTCGGTCCCCACCACATCTAAGTGGCGGAACCATATCCACCACAAAGTAACCAAGGTGATCCAGGCAGCTGCCATGGACCTCCTTAAAATGCCTGGCTACTGGATAGGATGCGTCGTTATTACTGATTGCCCTCATGTGCTGGAGTATACGCTTGTGGACCTGCAATTTAGTGCTCCCCACATATCGCAGGCCACACGTACACTCCAGCACATAAATGGCAAAATCAGTTTTGCATGTAAGCCTCTTAGATATTAAAGTGGGCACATCATGGAAAGGAGTTCTGTAAGATGTTCTACTCTTTCCTAGTTTACACGCCATACACGTTACACATCTGACGAAACCTTTAGCAGTTTGTAGCCATGTCCTAGGGGTTACAACCTCTGGACTGCTTTTAACAAGCATATCACTCATTGAGCGTGCTTTTCGAAATACAATTTTGGGAACCTCAGTCAATGATTTGCCAATCACAGGGTCATTGCGAACTACGACCCAGTTTTTATTAAAAATCTTACGTAAAGTGCGGTGTTGGCGGTTATAAGAAACAATCGATTTTGGAGGTTCTGCAGTTGAGAGAGGTGCACTATGCGTATCACCTGCTTTGGGACTGGGATTTAATGCTGTTGATCTGGAAATAGACTTAGTTTTCACGATTGCCTTGTCATCCATTTCAACAGTATAGCCCCTAGCCAGGAACCTGTTCTTGCTATCATTTTGAGCCTTGAAACAGTCCTCATCCACACTACATATGCGTCTGATACACAGCATCTCACCATAGGGGATGCTGCGTATCAGGTGCTCAGGATGATGGCTGGTAGCGTGGAGCACAGTATTGCCCGCAGTTGGCTTGCGATGCAATCTGGTCTCCAACTTGCCCTCCTGGATGTACACTTCAACATCCAAGAAGTTGACTGTTTCCTGGCTGATTTGTGCTGTGAACCGCAAATTGAGATTGTTGTTATTGATTTCATGGATAAACAAAACGGCTGCTGCCTCAGGGCCCTTCCAGATGAGAAATAGATTGTCTATATAGCGATACCATGCTATTACATTTTCAGCTAGTATATCTGCAAACAAGGTACTGAGGACCTGCTCCTCCCACAGCCCCATATGCAGACAGGCATAGCTGGGGGAGAAGCAAGCCCCCATAGCCACACCTCTCATCTGTTGGAAGACCTGATTCTGAAATAAAAAGAAATTATTGTTTAAACATATTGAAATCATCTCCAAAAGCATTTTGTTGCGGTTCAGCATGCACAGAGGTTTGGTCCTCAAAAAGTGTTCAACTGCTTTGATGCCGTCCAAATGGTGTATACTTGTGTATAACGCTGTGACATCCAGGGTAATTAGCAGGTAATCATTTTGCCATGTCGACTACTTCTTGCAGGAACACGTCAAACATTTACCATCGTACCTGCAAGATACTGGAGACTTCCTGAGGAAGATTGACAATGTAACATGGCAAAATGATTACCTGCTAATTACCCTGGATCGAGAGTGAACTTACCTTAGAGGCCCACTGGAGGGCATAAAATTCAATAAAATGACGGAGGTCCCTTTCCGGTAATGTGCACGTTTTCAGCCTGTGAACAAGGAGATAGGCATCTCCGAAACGCGTAAGGCATTGTTATTATCAGGAGGTGAAATGCCGGTATGCCTAATTAAAATTCAGTTGAATGGACTGTTGCTGAGTGGCGTCTTCATGCATGGGCAAATCTGGAAGGAATGTTACCGGCGGGTCCGAGCGGGGAAGATTGCACCACTCCAAAAAGTGAAGGAGACCGCAGAGGCACAGGACTGTCCGTTGCCTCTAACTGCGGGGCAACAGTTCTTTTAAATTAACCGGCACAAGCATTCTGGAGGCCCACTGATGGGTCAAAGATCGAGAGAAATCACGGCACGTTACAGACCCACTGGAGGGTAATAATTGATATAAAGGGAACTACAGGTACCAGCCTGCATCGAGAGTGAACTTACCTTAGAGGCCCACTGGAGGGCATAAAATTCAATAAAATGACGGAGGTCCCTTTCCGGTAATGTGCACGTTTTCAGCCTGTGAACAAGGAGATAGGCATCTCCGAAACGCGTAAGGCATTGTTATTATCAGGAGGTGAAATGCCGGTATGCCTAATTAAAATTCAGTTGAATGGACTGTTGCTGAGTGGCGTCTTCATGCATGGGCAAATCTGGAAGGAATGTTACCGGCGGGTCCGAGCCGGGAAGATTGCACCACTCCAAAAAGTGAAGGAGACCGCAGAGGCACAGGACTGTCCGTTGCCTCTAACTGCGGGGCAACAGTTCTTTTAAATTAACCGGCACAAGCATTCTGGAGGCCCACTGATGGGTCAAAGATCGAGAGAAATCACGGCACGTTACAGACCCACTGGAGGGTAATAATTGATATAAAGGGAACTACAGGTACCAGCCTGCATCGAGAGTGAACTTACCTTAGAGGCCCACTGGAGGGCATAAAATTCAATAAAATGACGGAGGTCCCTTTCCGGTAATGTGCACGTTTCAGCCTGTGAACAAGGAGATAGGCATCTCCGAAACGCGTAAGGCATTGTTATTATCAGGAGGTGAAATGCCGGTATGCCTAATTAAAATTCAGTTGAATGGACTGTTGCTGAGTGGCGTCTTCATGCATGGGCAAATCTGGAAGGAATGTTACCGGCGGGTCCGAGCCGGGAAGATTGCACCACTCCAAAAAGTGAAGGAGACCGCAGAGGCACAGGACTGTCCGTTGCCTCTAACTGCGGGGCAACAGTTCTTTTAAATTAACCGGCACAAGCATTCTGGAGGCCCACTGATGGGTCAAAGATCGAGAGAAATCACGGCACGTTACAGACCCACTGGAGGGTAATAATTGATATAAAGGGAACTACAGGTACCAGCCTGCATCGAGAGTGAACTTACCTTAGAGGCCCACTGGAGGGCATAAAATTCAATAAAATGACGGAGGTCCCTTTCCGGTAATGTGCACGTTTTCAGCTCTGTGAACAAGGAGATAGGCATCTCCGAAACGCGTAAGGCATTGTTATTATCAGGAGGTGAAATGCCGGTATGCCTAATTAAAATTCAGTTGAATGGACTGTTGCTGAGTGGCGTCTTCATGCATGGGCAAATCTGGAAGGAATGTTACCGGCGGGTCCGAGCCGGGAAGATTGCACCACTCCAAAAAGTGAAGGAGACCGCAGAGGCACAGGACTGTCCGTTGCCTCTAACTGCGGGGCAACAGTTCTTTTAAATTAACCGGCACAAGCATTCTGGAGGCCCACTGATGGGTCAAAGATCGAGAGAAATCACGGCACGTTACAGACCCACTGGAGGGTAATAATTGATATAAAGGGAACTACAGGTACCAGCCTGCATCGAGAGTGAACTTACCTTAGAGGCCCACTGGAGGGCATAAAATTCAATAAAATGACGGAGGTCCCTTTCCGGTAATGTGCACGTTTTCAGCCTGTGAACAAGGAGATAGGCATCTCCGAAACGCGTAAGGCATTGTTATTATCAGGAGGTGAAATGCCGGTATGCCTAATTAAAATTCAGTTGAATGGACTGTTGCTGAGTGGCGTCTTCATGCATGGGCAAATCTGGAAGGAATATATATATATATATATATATATATATATATATATATATATATATATATATATATATAACTTGGATTCCGCTCCTGACGACAGTTTCCTCCTCTGTCAACAAAACGGGTACAGACCACGGTATAGTGCAGAGATTTCTTTATTTGCTGACAGCCATAACACGTTTCGGCTCCTACGAGCCTTGTTCACATGACGTCCGCTACGTTGATTAATGGTACATTTAAAGTGACTGGTGCATAGTGAAAACGTGCAGATTACGCAGGCATAGACATAGACAACATATTTCGTCAACATGCTCATGTTTCTTTCTTTTACCATCGCAGCTAGGAGTCCCAGGGTTTAATCAACTCTAGAAATGCCCTATATTTGCGGACTATCCAGACTGCGGTCATATATGCGACATACATTAAATATCATGTATAAAATCAATAAGACCATTGCAATAAATAACAATAAATGTATATAAATATACACAACAATGTTAAAATCAACATAAATATATAAATATCTGTATAAATACATGATAAAATCTCCTGTAAAATACAGTCATTTTTCTTGTTAACATTACATCATTGGTTTCAAACCTTAGCCATTAAGAGTCTATGTCTAAAGTGCGTTTTTCCTAAGTGCAAGTAAAATCTATATATATATTACCTACTGGCGTTCGCCAGTAGATAGTTATAGTTAGGACCTCGTTTCTATTCAAAAAGCGTTTTTTCTTTTGCCAATATCTGTGGCGCCGGTTGACGAATCTTCGCGAAATTTTCAAAACTAATGGGGCGCTCCGGTCAGCTCCTGTCTTGACAGTTTCGGGGTGATTCGTCAAGCGGGGGCCGAGAAAAAAGGGGGGTCCCAAAACGCATTTTCCCAATGTTAATTTCCCGAACTGCTGAACGGAATTACACCAAATTTGGCAAAAAGGTAGGTCTTGGTTCAGAAAGAGCCCTTTTTTTAAATGGTGTAAATCGGTTCAGTAGTTCCTGAGAAATTAGAAAAAGAAAAGTTTCGATATCTATGCACCGAGGAGGGTTCGCGAACCCTCCCGGACACGGGCTGCACTCTGATTGGCTGCCAACACTCCAAACCAGGAAGAGTTGGCAGCCATCTTGTGACTCGGTAACCGAGTCACAAGAAAAGAGTAAATAAAAAGGTGAAAAACAAGAAAAGGGGGCAGGGCACAAACACCCTGACCCCCTAGGCCTGCTCAGGGGGTCCCACAAGGACCCCCAGGGCCAAAAAAAGCATTTAAAAAAAGAAAAATCGGCCGAATTCGCGCTGGGGTTGCGAATCCGGCCGAGAAAATTTAAAAAAACGAAGCGCGGTCTCCCGCGCTTCGTAATTCTTAAGCCCCCTGGTGGGCCAGGTCCCGGGGGCAATGCCTATTTAATTAGCGGGGGCACGCAGGGGCCCCCGCAGCCCCGGGGACCGCCACCTCCCTGGGGCTTAGTTTATTGAATGCGGGGGGCTCGCGGCCCCCCCGCAGCCCCGGGGACCGCCACCTCCCCGGGGCTTTGTTTTAAAAAAAAGCGTGGGGGGGCTCCTGCCCCCCACACTGCCCTGGGGACCACCACCTCCCCGGGGCTTTGCAAATTAAACGCAGGGGCACGCAGCCCCCCCGCAGCCTTCTCGCAGCCCCGGGGACTGCCACCACCCCGGGGCTCTCTTTATTTTTAAAAAACATGTGTGTGGGGGGCTCGAGCCCCCCACATGCCCCGGGGACCACCACCTCCCCAGGGCTTTGCAAATGAAACGCGGGGGCACGCAGCCCCCTCACAGCCCCGGGGACTGCCACCTCCCCGGGGCTCTCTTTATTTTTTAAAAACATGTGTGTGGGGGGGGCTTGAGCCCCACCACACACCCCGGGGACCACCACCTCCCCGAGGCACTAAATATGCAAATTCGGGGGTCCGTTACGGACCCCCGGGGACCACCACCTCCCCGGGGCTTTGTACTTGAAGGGAGGGGGACGCACGGCCCCCCTCCTGGAGCCCTTGATGGCCCTGGGCCCCCCACAAGGCCAGCTCCTGCAATGTCCCGGGGTGCCCACCCCCGGGACAATGCTGTTTGTTATGGCAGGGCGGGAGCACGCCTCCCGCCCTGCCATAGCAAACTCTGCTTTGCTTCATTGAAGCGAGAGCAGGAAAACCTTTGAGCAAGAGTAGCTGCATGTCAGCAGCTCCCTTGCTCAAAAGCAATGCCGGCTCCCGCAGGATGCGGGAGCCGGGCGGGACCGTGGGGGCATTGGGGCTCCCCCACAGTCCCCAATGCAAAGGGCCGGCCCAGGGGATGGGGTTCCCGGGGCCAAGAGTGGCCCGGGAGGGGGCCACGCGGCCCCCTCCTCTTTAATTTAAAAAAGAATGGCCGGGCCCTGGGCGATTGGGTCCCCGGGGCAAAAATCGGCCTGGGGAGAGGGGCCGCGCGGCCCCCTCCTCAATTAAAACATTTTTTAATAATGGCCAAGCCCCGGGGGATGGGGTCCCCGGGGCCAATAGTGGCCCAGGGAAGGGGGCCACGCGGCCCCCTTCCCTTTAATTATTTAATAAAAAAGAGTCCATGCCCCGGGGATGGGGTCCTCGGGGCCAAAAGTGGCCCAGGGGAGGGGGGCCACGCAGCCCCCTTCCCTATAAATATATGAAAAAAAGGAGGCCATGCCCCGGGGGATGGGGTCCCCGGGGCCGAAATTGGCCTCGGGAGGGGGGTCACGTGGCCCCCTGCCCGTTTTTTTTTTCTTCTTTTTTTTACAAAAAAGGGGTCAGGCCTTGGGGGATGGAGTCCCCAGGGCCACAAAAATAGTAAAAGAAGGGGGGCCACACAGCCCCCCTTCTAAAAAATAAATAAAATAAAAAAGCCGGCATCACGCCGGAGGCCCGCCCCCTCCCTGCACCACTGTGCAAATGCGCCCCCTGGCGCGTTGTAAGTTGGGAAATTAAGTCCCAATGAATACTGAGGGTCCCTGGGGACCAACTAGCCCACCAGGTACCTCCAGTATGCGCCACTGAGCTGCGTTGCAGAGAGGTGGTCCGAGGCCATGCCCCTTTTTACACCACTCTGCAAACGCGCCTCTTGGCGCACTGGTGGTGAGGCGATGAGGTCCTCTTGTGTTCTGAGGACCTCAGGACACAAGTGGACTTCATCCCCCGAGCAGCAGTGCGCCAAGAGGCGCGTTTGCAGAGTGGTGTAAAAAGGGGGCATGGCCTCGGACCACCTCTCTGCAATCCAGTTGTGTGGTGCTTACTGGAGGTACCTGGTGGGCTAGTTGGCCCCCAGGGACCCTTAGTATTCAAGGGGACTTAATCCCCCAACTTAGAACGTACCAGGGGGCGCGTTTGAAGAGTGGTGGAGAAAGGGGGCATGGCCTTTGTCCACCTCTCAGCAATCCCACTGTGTGGGGCTTACTGGAGGTAAGAGGTAAGCTAGTTGGCCCCTAAACGACCCCCAGCAGCGAAGGGGACTTCAATCCCCATCCAAATGCGCGCCAGGGAGCGCGTTTGTAGAGTGGTGGGCAAAGGGGGCATGGCCTGCTCTGAGAACTTAGCAATCCTGCTGTGTGGGACTTACTGGAGGTATTAGGAGGGGTAGTTGGCCCCCAAGGATGTCCTTGGGGGCCAACTACCCCTCTTGTTACCTCCAGTAAGTCCCGCAGAGTGGGATTGCTAAGACGTCTTTGGAGGCCATGGCCTCCTTTCTCCACCACTCTGCAAACGCGCCTCCTGGCAGACTACGGGATGGGGGAAGAAGTCCAATTTACTCCTGAGGGACTTTGGGGGCCAAGAAGCCCTCCTGGTACCTCCTGTAAGTCCTACGCAGCGGAATTCCTGAGCACTGGTCGGAGGCCCAGCACCCTTTCTCCACCACTCTGCAAACGCGACTACTAGTTAAAGAAGTGTTTGCAATGTTATAGGTTTCGCTTTTGCGAGAGTTAGAGGTATTGGCAATGTAAATGTAAAAGTTTTTAATGTTTTTCGGAGTGGAGTGGATGTATGTTGTGTGTAGTGGAATTATGTGGTAAGTTGTGCAGTGAAATTATGTGGATAGAAAGTATGTGGTATTTATTTTATAGGAATTATGTAGAGTGGGATTATGTGTTATGGAGAGTAATTATGTGGTATGGTAGTCTGTGTTGTGGAGTGGTAATGTCAGGTTTAGTCTTCCTCGTTTCCATAGAAGCTCAACTATGAACTCAATGAGACAAAAAAAGAAGGAATCACTGAGGAGCACTTCTGGACCTAGTCAGAGGTATGAGCAGGGCCACTGGAATTATGCGACTGTTTGGCTGCACCGACTTTCGCACAGATATACATTTTCCGCATTAGCCACATAATTCATCATCTGCTCCCTAATCTGTAGATTTGAACAAAAAAAGCCTTGTTTCTAGCTCCAACGGCTCAAACGTTACCAAAAATGCAGCGACAAGTGTTACAGCGTATTGGAAGGCCCATTGCAAACCTAGAATGGTCACCTGTTACTTATTGCTAAATGTGGGTGTTAAATTGGTACTAATGGTGTGCAAGCCACTCTTGCTTCCTTCTGCGCCTCTCTCTGCGCCTCTCTTGCCTCTTTCTGCATTTCTGTTGCTTCTTACTGCACATTTCTTTCTTTTTCTGCACTTCTCTTGCCTCTTTCTGCAAATCTCTTCTATGTTCAGCATCTCTCTTGCCTCTTTCTGCATGTCTATTGCCTCTTTCTGCACTCATTTGCTTCTTTCTGTACCCTCTTGCCTCTTTCTGCACCCTTCTTCCCTCTTTCTGCACCTCTCTTGCCTTTTTCTGTAACCCTCTTATGTCTTTCTGCACCTTTTATTGCCTCTTTCTGCACCTCTGTTCCTTCTTTCTGCACTTCTTTTGTTTCTTTCTGCACCTGACTTGCTTCTTACTGTACGCCTCTTGCCTCTCTCTCCACCCTCTTCCCTCTTTCCGCACTTCTGTTGCTTCTTTCTGCACTTATCTTGCTTCTTTCTGCACCTCACTTGCCTCTTTCTGCACCCCTCTTGCCTCTTTCTACACCTCTCGCCTCAGTCTGCCCACCTGTTTCCTCTTTCTGCACCCCTTTTGCCTGTTTCAGCAACTCTCTTGCATCTTTCTGCAGTTCTCTTGCCTCCTTCTGCACCTCACTTGCCTCTTTTTGCACCTCTGTTGGTTCTTTTGCACTGCTCTTGCTTCTTTCTGCACCTCTCTTGCAAATTTCTGCACCCCTCTTGCCTCTTTCTGCACCCCTTTTACCTGTTTTGCACCTCTCTTGCCTCTGTTTGCACCTCTGTTACATCTTTCTGTACCTCTTTTGCCTGTTTCCGCAACTCTCTTGTCTCTTTCTGCAGTTCTCTTGCTTCCTTCTGCACCTCTGTTGCTTCTTTCTGCACTTTTCTTGCCTCTTTCTGAACCCCTGTTGCTTCATTCTGCACTTCCCATGCTTCTTTCTACACCTGTCTTGCTTTTTTCTGCCCCCCTGTTACCTCTTTCTGCATTCGTCTTCCCTCTTTCTGTACCTTTCTTGCCTGTTTCTGCATCTCACTTGCCTCTTTCTGCACTTCTCTTGCTTCTTTCTACACCTGTGTTGCTTCTTTCAGAAATTCTCTTGACTCTTTCTGCACTTCTCTTGCCTGTTTCTGCACCTCTCTTGCCTCTTTCTGCACTTCTCTTGCCTCTTTC
The DNA here is from genome assembly GCA_963921515.1 of Calotriton arnoldi. Classification (NCBI taxonomy): domain Eukaryota; kingdom Metazoa; phylum Chordata; class Amphibia; order Caudata; family Salamandridae; genus Calotriton; species Calotriton arnoldi. The sequence continues at coordinate 15,642 of CAWUFW010023878.1, read as the reverse complement.
TGCACCTCACTTGCTTCTTTCTGCATCCCTGTTGCCTCTTTGTGCACCCCTCTTTCCTCTTCGTGGAACTCTCTTGCCTCTTTCTGCACCTTTCATGTCTTCTTCAGCACTTCTGTTACTTCTTTCTGCACTTTTCTTCCTTCTTTCTGCACCCCTCCTGCCTCTTTCTATACCTCTCTTGCCTCTTTGTGCACCCCTCCTACCTTTTTCTGCACACCTCTTGCCTCTTTTTGCACCTCTGTTGGTTCTTTCTGCACTGCTCTTGCTTCTTTATGCACCTCACTTGTCTCTTTCTGCACTTCTCTTGCTTCTTTCTACACCTCTGTTGTTTCTTTCAGCAATTCTCTTGCTTCTTTCTGCACTTCTCTTCCTTCTTTTTGCACCCCTCTTGCCTCTTTTTGTACCTCTGTTGGTTCTTTCTGCACTGCTCTTGCTTCTTTATGCACCTTACTTGCCTCTTTCTGCACTTCTGTTGCTTCTTTCTTCTGCACTTCTGTTGCTTCTTTCTACACCTCTGTTGCTTCTTTCAGCAATTCTCTTGCCTCTTTCTGCACTTTTCTTCCTTCTTTGTGCACCCCTCCGGCCTCTTTCTGTACCTCTCTTGCCTCTTTCTGCACCCCTCCTACCTTTTTCTGCACCCCTCTTGCCTCTTTTTGCACTTATCTTGCTTCTTTCTACTCCTCTGTTGCTTCTTTCAGCAATTCTCTTGCCTCTTTCTGCACTTCTCTTCCTTCTTTTTGAAACTCGCTTGCCTCTTTTTGCATTTCTGTTGGTTCATTCTGCACTGCTCTTGCTTCTTTCTGCACCTCACTTGTCTCTTTCTGCACTTCTCTTGCTTCTTTCTACTCCTCTGTTGCTTCTTTCAGCAATTCTCTTGCCTCTTTCTGCACTTCTCTTCCTTCTTTTGCAACTCGCTTGCCTCTTTTTGCATTTCTGTTGGTTCATTCTGCACTGCTCTTGCTTCTTTCTGCACCTCACTTGCCTCTTTCTGCACTTCTCTTGCTTCTTTCTACGCCTCTCTTGCTTCTTTCAGCAATTCTCTTGCCTCTTTCTGCACTTCTCTTGCTTGTTTCTGCTCCTCCTTTGCACATTTCTGTATTCCTCTTGCCTCTTTCTGCACCCTCTTCCCTATTTCTCCACCTCTTTTGCTTCTTTCTGCACTTCTCTTGCTTCTTTCTGCACTGCTCTTGCTTCTTTATGCACCTCACTTGTCTCTTTCTGCACTTCTCTTGCTTCTTTCTACTCCTCTGTTGCTTCTTTCAGCAATTCTCTTGCCTCTTTCTGCACTTCTCTTCCTTCTTTTTGCACCTCTCTTGCCTCTTTTTGCACCTCTGTTGGTTCTTTCTGCACTACTCTTGCCTCTTTCTGCACCTCACTTGCCTCTTTCTGCACTTCTCTTGCTTCTTTCTAGAGCTCTGTGCTTCTTTCAGCAATTCTCTTGCCTCTTTCTGCACCCCTGTACCCTCTTTCTGCACCTTTCTTGCCTGTTTCTGCACCTCTCTTGCCTCTTTTTGCACCTCTGTTGGTTCTTTCTGCACTGCTCTTGCTTCTTTCTGCATCTCACTTGTCTCTTTCTGCACTTCTCTTGCTTGTTTCTGCACCTCCTTTGTAAATTTCTGTATCCCTCTTGCCTCTTTCTGTACCCTCTTCCCTATTTCTCCACCTCTTTTGCTTCTTTCTGCACTTTTCTTGCTTCTTTCTGCACTGCTCTTGCTTGTTTCTACACCTCTGTTGCTTCTTTCAGCAATTCTCTTGCCTCTTTCTACACCTCTGTTGCTTCTTTCAGCAATTCTCTTGCCTCTTTCTGCACTCTCTTCCTTCTTTTTGCACCCCACTTGCCTCTTTTTGCACCTCTGTTGGTTCATTCTGCACTGCTCTTGCTTCTTTCTGCACAACACCTGCCTCTTTCTGCACTTCTGTTGCTTCTTTCTACACCTCTGTTGCTTCTTTCAGCAATTCACTTGCCTCTTTCTGCACTTCTCTTGCTTGTTTCTGCACCTCTTTTGTAAATTTCTGTATCCCTCTTGCCTCTTTTTGCACCCTCTTCCCTATTTCTCCACCTCTTTTGCTTCTTTCTGCACTTCTCTTGCTTCTTTCAGCACTGCTCTTGCTTCTTTCTGTACCTCTGTTGCAAATTTCTGTATCTCTCTTGCCTCTTTCTGCACTCCTGTACCCTCTTTCTGCACCTTTCTTGCCTGTTTCTGCACCTCACTTGCCTCTTTCTGCACTTCTCTTGCTTCTTTCTACACCTCTGTTGCTTCTTTCAGCAATTCTCTTGCCTCTATCTGCACTTCTCTTGCTTGTTTCTGCACCTCCTTTGCAAATTTCTCTATCCCTCTTGCCTCTTTCTGCACCCTCTTCCCTATTTCTCCACCTCTTTTGCTTCTTTCTGCACTTCTCTTGCTTCTTTCTGCACTGCTCTTGCTTCTTTCTACACCTCTGTTGCTTCTTTCAGCAATTCTCTTGCCTCTTTCTACACCTCTGTTGCTTCTTTCTGCACTTCTCTTGCCTCTTTCTGCACCTCTGACTTAGAGGTAGTTTTAATCCCCCTGCCCTATTATGTACTAGGGCCTTACAGGGGAGGTCATGCCAATCACAGGGGTACCCCAACCCATAGTGTACCCTAGTGTATGTAGGTGTTTTCACTGTATTCTAAGTGTCTTTCAGGATAGCACTGGCTCCAGGCCTGGTTAGTCAGAGTCAGCTACCACCAGTACCAGTCAGCAAAACGTTGTGGGCACAGGATGACTTTGCAACAAGGCCTCTCTCTGCACCTCTGTTGGTTCTTTGTGCATATCTCTTGCTTCTTTCTGCACCTTTCTTCGTCTTTCTGGACTTCTGTTGCGTCTTTCTGCATTTCTTTTGCTTCTTTCTGCGCGTTTCTTCCTCTTTCTGCACATGTCCTACCTCTGTAGGAATAGTTAGAAATTAGAACTTTAAAAAACCTTTGAAATTCACTGAAAAAACCATAGGTTTCAGGGACGTTATAGTTAGAAATTATAATTTAAAAACCTTTGAAATTCACTGAAAAAACCATAGGTTTCAGGGACGTTATAGTTAGAAATTAGCATTTAAAAAACCATAGAAATTCACTGAAAAAAACCATAGGTTTCAGGGACGTTATAGTCAGTTGGACATTTCACTCATACAAAACCAGAGAAATTCGGCCGTTATAGTTAGTTCAGCTAACTATAACTCGCGCTCCTGCAATGCACTGCTGATAACGTCACATATTACATCATTCATGACATGGTCAGTGACATCACTGATGACATCTCAAATGACATCACTGATGACATCACTGATGACATCACTGATGACATCATCCACGTGATAATCTGATGCACCTCCTCACACCCTAAAATAACCTTTGATACACCCACTCTAAAATACAGACTACCATTTTCGAAACCATAGACCCACCAATACCAGTTACTACTTACCCACTCACTGATTCCTAGGTCTACACACACGTCCACTCATTCACCCATACAGTCACTCATACATGCAGTCACTTATCAATACAGCACTATCATTTTCACTCATACACCTATACAGACACTCACACATCGCCACTCATCCATAGAGTTACTCACACACCTAGTCAATCATGCAAAGAATCATTCACACTCCCATTTACTCACCTATTCAGTTATACACACACCACCTCACTTATTCATACAGATACTAACACATACTTACTCTCTTATACAATCACTGATACAAGCACACACTCATCCATACAGCCACTCTCACAATCACTCACTCTCACATATAGTGATTTATATACCCCAACACTCACATATACTGCCTTTCACATATATAGTTGCTCACACATATACTACTGAGACAACCATTCACTCACCAACACACCCATACACACACTCACCCACCCCTACAGCCCTTCACAGATGCACTCTTGATCCCATTCACCCAGTGAATTACCCACTCACACATCTATGCACAGAGTCACACACCCCCCACCCACCCACACAGACACTCGGGCACCCATACAGATACTCAGACAACCAATCAATAACCCATATAGACACTCATGTAGCTACTCTCCATCCCATGCAGCTGCTTACACACCAACTGACAGACTAATACAGACATTCACACAGTTTAGTCACTAACCCATGCATTCAGTAAGACACGATTAATCACTCACTTATACAGTCAGTCACGCACCTACTAAATCATCCATTCAGACACTTATACACCCACTCATTCTTCAATACACCTTGGCATATATATATATATAACACACATTCACTGGATGATTTCATCAGTGCTGTCATCAGTGATGTCATTTGAGATGTCATCAGTGATATCATCAGTGATGTCACTGACCATGTCATGAATGATGTAATATGTGACGTCATCAGCAGTGCATTGCGGGGGCGCGAGTTATAGTTAGCTCAACTAACTATAACGGCCGAATTTCTCTGGTTTTGTACGAGTGAAATGTCCAACTGACTATAACGTCCCTGAAACCTATTGTTTTTTCAGTGAATATATATATATATATGCATGCATGCAGCAGTTATAGAAGTAATCTCTAGTAACTATAACTCGTGCCCTAATGTAACTATAACTCGCTCTTCCACATGCACAGTCTTTTCATCAATGATGTCATTTCAAATGTTGCAGTCATGTTATCAATGTTGCCAAAGAACATGTCATGAGTGATGCAATAGGTGAGGAAATTAGCAGTGCATGGTGAGGGTCTGAGTTCTAGTTACCTTAGGACACAAGTTATAGTTACTAGAGATAATTATAAATGGTGAATTTCAGTGGCTTTTGAGTTTGAAATGTTATTTTAGATAATTAAATTTTCACCTAACTATAACGTCACATTAACCTTTGGTTTTTCAGTAAATTTCTAGTCTTTTTTTTTTACGTAAACTAATATTTTATTGCATACGTAAAGCCAAACCCTGCGACCAAGCCCTTGCATTCAAGCAACCTCTTCAGCACACTGCCAAAGGCCATGCACAGCTTGGGGTGGGTCGCGGGACCTGGCCCTTAGTCATGCCTTGAAACCAATCTCCCATGGGCAGCCAACCTGCCACGCATGGCCTTTGGCAGTGTCCGGTTGGCTGCAGGGTCTGGCCTGCGTCTGAACCACAGCAGGCAGTCAACCACCTGCCAGGGCCCCCTGGCCGGAGGCGGGGGTCATGTGGTCTCACTTCCACAGCCACTATATGGCCTGGGGACCCCATCCCCCGGAGACTTTTGTTTTTAAAAATCAGAGGGTATATGCCCCGCCCCCTCTGGAGCCTCTAGTGGCCCTGTGCACCCCATCCTCCGCTGCCTTCTTTTTGAATAAAGGGGAGGGAGACACGTGGCCGCCCTCCCCAAGCCATTATTAGCCCTGGGGACCCCATCCCCGGGGGCCTTTTTATTTAAAAAAGGGGAGGGGCAACCAGCCCCATCCCCCAAGCCACTATTGGTCCAGGGGAAACCATTCCCCAGGACCAAAAAATATATTGTTAGGGGAGGGGGCACAAGCCCCCCACCCCAAGTCCAAATGGGCCCCGGGGACCACCAGAGCCATACATTAATTATAGGGGAGGGGGTGCATGACCTCCATCCTTGAGCCTTGAGAGGACCCGGTGACCCTAACCTCTGGGGCATGTTACCTTAATATTTAGAGAAGAGGGAGCATGGCCCCCTCACTGAGCCCAAATGGACCCTGGGGACTTCATCCCGGGTGGGAAAACATAGCCTATAGGGCCACTGGGAGAGCCCCAAGGCCCCAGCATCCCACCCGGATCTCTCACGAGAGTCAACATTGGTCCTGCCCAGCGGGAGCAGCTGCTTCTGCTTGCTTATGCCAGACAGGAGCAGTCACAATTTCCCTCCCGCATGCGCAAATGCAAGGAAACAGAAGTGTGCTCACACCTAGCGGGAGCCTTTTCATAGCTTCTGTCTGGTGGGAGCATGCTTCTTTACCTTCCCCTGGTCCTGTGGGCATTGAAAAGTACTGTGTCCTGGGGTGATCTCCCCTGCACACAGTCCCTGGAGCCTCTTAAAGCTTGAAGAGGACGGCCATTCACCTTCTCCCCTCTAGTTAATCTGTGGCCCCTGGGATTGGGCCCCAGGGCTTAATGCACTCAGGAAGGGGGGCTGCGCGTCCCCTCCCCTAAAAGTGAACACGTTGACTCCGGGCGATGGGGTTCACAGGGCCGCCACAGTGTCAGAGAGGGGGGGGCCGTTCACCCCTCCCCTATTAATATGTTTTAGCCCCGGGACATGGGGGCCTCTTAAGGCTAGGGTAGGGGGGCTGTGAGCCCCTCCTTTTTTTGATTAGTTTGGCTTAGGGGGATGAGGTCTGCAGGACCCATTCCAGACTTGGGGAGGGGTGGCTACATGCCCCTCCAACAAATAATATAAATATTTAATTGCCGCCAGGGTTTATTTATTTTTTCAAATTAGTTACGATCTCTTAGGAGTACCACAAGTCTTGCAGGAGTCCTATGGGATCACAACTTTAAAATGAATTTTTTTATATATATAATTTGGCCCCATGGGGGGCTCTCTCTGGGATGCTCCCACAGGGTCTGAGGAGGCAGGGTATCCTTCCCAGGCACCCTTATATTATTTTTTCACCTAGCCTCAGAACAGAGGGCTAAGTCCATGAGTCCTGTAATGGCTGTCTGCAACATTTTTTCCTCATGTTGCAGGCAGCCAATCAGAGCCTTCCTCCCGTGGGAGCAAGTTGGACCAGGGTGAAGAAGCCCGCTGGGCCAATCAGAAGGCTCTATTTTTTAAAACTGGGTTTAAAGGACCCTTGTGAGGTCCTTGAACCCAACCGTCCAGATATAGAAATAGTTTGGAGCCTAATATCGCCAAAAATTCTACTTGGATTTACACCAGATTACAAATAGCATACTTTCTGGACCAAGATCTATGTTCCTGCCAAGTTTGGTGTAAATTCCTTTCTGTAGTTGTTGCAATAACGCTTTCCACAAAAGTCTATGGAAAATGCATGGGGATTTTATGTTTTGGGATGCCCTTTTTTTCACCGCTCCCACTTGATGGATCACCCCCAAACTTTCCCGGAAACAGCTGAGGTGGATAAACCATTTTTCTTAAAGAAAGTTTCTTGAAGATTTGTCAAACAGTGCCAATGTTATTAGCAAACCAAAAAGTGCTCTGCCTATAGAAAAGCAGACCTAACTATAACTACCCTGTGGTGACTGCCACTGGGTAAGTATACATATATATATTATCTACTGGCGGTCGCCAGTAGATAGTTATAGTTAGGACCTATTTTCCATAGGAAATTCACAACATTCTATTTCCAATAACTTTGGCGCCGGTTGACGAATCTTTGTGAAATTTTCAAAACTCGTGGGGCGCTCCGGTCCGCTCGTATCATGAAAGTTTCAGGGTGATTCGGCAAGCGGGGGCCGAGAAAAAAGGGGGGTCCCAAAACATGTTTTCTCCATGTTAATTCCCATAGGAAATTTTAGACACGGCTACAGCCCGAACTGCTGAACGGAATTACACCAAATTTGGCAAAAGGTAGCGCTTGGTTCAGAAAGCGACCTTTTTTTAAATGGTGTAAATCCGTTCAGTAGTTGCGGAGAAATTAAAAAAATAAGAGTCAAAAAATCAATTTCCCATAGGAAACTTTATGCAAGGCTACAGCTCGAACTGCTGAACGGAATTACACCAAATTTGGCAAAGAGGTAGTTCTTGGTTCAGAAAGAACCCTTTTGTTAAATGGTGTAAATCCGTTCAGTAGTTGCTGAGAAAATCAAAAGTAAAAACACATATATATCTATGGCCGCGTAGGATCCGCGCACCCTCCCGATCACGAGCTGTATGCTAATTGGCTGTCAACACTCCAAACCAGGAAGTGTTGGCAGCCATCTTGTGCCTCGGTAGAACCGAGGCACAAGAAAAGAGAAAAACTAACGCACAAAACGCAAAAAGGGGGCAGGGTAGAAACACCCTGACCCCCTAGGCCTGCTCAGGGCCCCAATTTTTTTTTTTTTTTTAAATCGGCGGGATGCACTTAGGATGCACGGATCCCGCCGTGAAAAAAAAAAACGAAACGCGGGCTCCCGCGCTTCGTTGTTATTTGGCCCCCAGGTGGGCCAAGTCCCGGGGGCATGCGGGTGTTTATAAAAATAATGAGTGGGGGGGCCTCTAAGGCCCCCCCAAGCCCCGGGGACCGCCACCCCCCGGGGCTTTCAATTAAAAATGGTGCGGGAGGGCACTCGGCCCTCCCGCAGCCCCGGGGACCACCACCCCCCGGGGCTTCTTTTTTTTAAATTAAAATTACCTGTGTGGGGGGGCTCGAGCCCCCCCACATGCCCCGGGGACCGCCACCTTCCCGGGGCACTAAGAATTTGAATGTGGGGGTCCGTTTTGGACCCCCGAGCCCCGGGGACCACCACCTCCCCGGGCCTTTGCACATGTTGGGAGGGGGGCCGCGCAGCCTCCCTCCTGGAGCCCTTGATGGCCCTGGGGACCGCCACCACCCAGGGCCGTCTCCCGCAGTGTCCTGGGGTGCTCACCCCTGGGACACTGTAGTTTGCTATGGTAGGGCAGGAGCCTCGCGGCTCCCGCCCTGCCATAGCAAACTGCTTTGGTTTTTGGAAGAGAGAGCAGGAAACCTGCTCTCTCTTCCAAAAACCAAAGACGATTCCTTTTCCACACGGGGAGCTGCGTCTTAGCAGCTCCCCATGTGGAAAAGCAATGCCGGCTCCCGAGGGACGCGGGGAGCCGGCGGGACCGTGGGGGGATTGGGGACCCCCCACGGTCCCCAACGGAGAGGGCCAGCCCCGGGGGATGGGGTCCCCGGGGCTACAAGTGGCCCGGGAGGGGGGTCACGTGGCCCCCCTCCCCAGAATTTAAATTTTAAAAAAACAAAGGCCGGCCCCGGGGGATGGGGTCCCCGGGGCCATAAGTGGCCTGAGGAGGGGGGCAATGCAGCCCCCCTCCAAAAGATTTTTTTTTTTTTAAATAAGGCCAAGCCCCGGGGATGGGGTTTCCGGGGCCGATTAAGGCCTCGGGAGGGGGGCCACGCGGCCCCCTTCCAAATTTTTGTTTTTAATAAAAAAATTAGGGGGCAGGCCCTGGGGGATGGGGTCCCCAGGGCCAATAAATTAGAAAAAGAAGGGGGCCACACAGCCCCCCTTCTTAAAAAAACAAACAAATAAAAGACCGGCATCGCGCCGGAGGCCACGCCCCCTCCTTGCAGCACTCTGCAAACGCGCCCCGTGGCGCGTTTGCAGATGGGGAACGAATTCCCCTTGAATACTGGGGGTCCCTGGGGGCCGACTAGCCCACCAGGAACCTCCAGAATGCGCCAGGGGGCTGCGTTGCAGAGAGGTGTTCTGAGGTCACGCCCCTTTTTACACCTCTCTGCAACGCAGCTCTGTGGCGCTTAATGGAGGTAGCTGGTGGGCTATTTGCACCCCAGGGACCCTCAGGATTCAAAGGGAGTTAATCCCCCAACTCAAAGCGCACCACGGGGCGCGTTTGCACAGTGGTGAAGGGAGGGGGCGTGGCCTGAGGTGACATGGGTGCAAACACGCCCTGTGGCGCGTTTTAAGTTGGGGGATTAAGTCCCCTTGAATCCTGAGGGTCCCTGGGGTCCAACTAGCGCACCAGGTACCTCCAGTAAGCGCCACAGAACTGCGTTGCAGAGAGGTGTAAAAAGGGGCGTGGCCTCGGACCACCTCTCTGCAACACAGGGCTGTGGCGCTTAGTGGAAGTACCTGGTGGGTTAGTTGGGCCCCAGGGACCCTCAGGATTCAAGGTGACCTAATACACCAACTTAAATCGCGCCACAGGGCGCGTTTGCACAGTGGTGAAGGGAGGGGGCGGGGCCTCAGGTGACATGTGTGCAAACACGCCCTGTGGCGCGTTTTAAGTTGGGGAATTAATTCCCCTTGAATCCTGAGGGACCCTGGGGGCCAACTAGCCCACCAGGTACCTCCAGTGCGTGCCACAGGGCTGCGTTGCAGAGAGGTGGTCCAGGCCACGCCCCTTTTTACACCTCTGTGCAATGCAGCTCTGTGGCGCTTACTGGAGGTACCTAGTGGGCTAGTTGGCCCCCAGGGTCCCTCAGGATTCAAGGGGACTTAATCCCCCAACTTAAAACACGCCACAGGGCTTGTTTGCACACATGTCACATCAGGCCCCCCCCTCCCTTCACCACCGTGCAAACGCGCCCCGGGCGCGTTTTAAGAGGAAGTTTTAATCCCCCTGCCCTATTATGTACTAGGGCCTTACAGAGGAGGTCATGCTAATCACAGGGGTACCCCAACGCATAGTGTTCCCTAGTGTATGTAGGTGTTTTCACTGTATTCTAAGTGTCTTTTAGCATAGCACTGGCTCTAGGCCTGGTTAGTCCGAGTCAGTTACCACCAGTACCCGTCTGAAAAAGTTGTGGGCACAGGATGAGTTTGCAACAAGGCCTCTTTCTGCTCCTCTGTTCGTTCTTTCTGCACATGTCGTGCTTCTTCCTGCTCTTTTCTTCGTCTTTGTGGACTTCTGTTGCTTCTTTCTGCATTTCTTTTGCTTCTTTCTGTGCGTTTTTTCTTCTTTCTTCACATGTCCTACCTCTGTAGACATAGTTAGAAACTAGCATTTAAAAAACCTTTGAAATTCACTGAAAATACCATAGGTTTCAGACACGTTATAGTTAGAAATTAGCATTTAAAAAGCCTTTGAAATTCAGTGAAAAAACCAGAGGTTTCAGGCGCGTTATAGTTAGAAATGAGCATTTAAAAAACCTTAGAAATTCACTGAAAAAACCATAGGTTTTAGGGACAGTTATAGTTAGTTGGACATTTCACTCGTACAAAACCATTGAAATTCCCCGTTATAGTTAGTTCAGCTAACTATAACTCGCGCCACCGCAATGCACTGCTGATGACGTCACATATTACATCACTCATGACATGGTCAGTGACATCACTGATGACATCACTGATGACATCTCAAATTACATCACTGATGACATCACTGGTGACATCATCCATGTGATAATTTGATGCATCTTCTCACACCCTAATATAACCTTTGATACACCCACTCTAAATTACAGACTGCTATTCTCAAAACCATAGACACTCCAACACCAATAACTACATACCCACTCACTGATTCTTAGGTCTACACACACATCCACTCACTCACCCGTACAGTCACTCATACTTACGGTCGCTCAGTACAGGACTATCATATGCACTCATACACCTATATAGACACTCACACACCACCACTCATCCATAGAGGTACTCACACACCTAGTCAGTCATGCAAATAATTAATCACACTGCCATTTACTCACCTATACAGTTATACACACACCAGCTCACTTACTCATACAAATACTAGCACATTCTTACGCTCTTATACAATCACTGATACAAGTACACACTCATCCATACAGCCACTCTCACAATCACACACTCTCACTTATAGCCATTTATATACTCCAACACACATATATACTGCCTTTCACATATGTAGTTACTCACACATGTACCACTGAGATATACATTCACTCACTAACACACCCATACCCACACTCACCCACCCATACAGTCCATCACAGATGCACTCTTGAAACCATGCACCCAGTGAATCTCCCACTCACACATCTATGCACAGAGTCACACACACCCCACCCACACAAACACTCAGGCACCCATACAGATACTCAGACAACCAATCAATAACCCATGTAGACACTCATGTAGCTATTCGCAAACCCATGCAGCCGCTTACACACCAACAGACAGACGGATACAGACATTCACACAGTTTAGTCACTAACCCATGCATTCAGTAAGATACGTTTAATCACTCACTTATAGAGTCAGTCACGCACCTACTAAATCATCCATTCAGACACTTATACACCCACTTATTCTTCAATACGCCTTTCCCTATATATATTAAACATATTTAAACTTTACAGAAACACACAGTCACTGGATGATGTCATCAGTGATGTCATTTGAGATGTCATCAGTGATGTCATCAGTGATGTCACTGACCATGTCATGAGTGATGTAATATGTGACGTCATCAGCAGTGCATTGCGGGGCGCGAGTTATAGTTAGCTGAACTAACTATAACAGGGGAATTTCAATGGTTTTGTACGAGTGAAATGTCCAACTAACTATAACTGTCCCTAAAACCTATGGTTTTTTCAGTGAATTTCTAAGGTTTTTTAAATGCTAATTTCTAACTATAACGCGCCTGAAACCTCTGGTTTTTTCAGTGAATATATATATATATAGATATATAGATATATATATATATTATCTACTGGCGGTCGCCAGTAGATAGTTATAGTTAGGACCTATTTTCCATAGGAAATCCGCAACATTCTATTTCCAATACCTTTGGCGCCGGTTGACGAATCTTCGCGAAATTCTCAAAACTTATGGCCCGCTCCGGTCCGCTCCTATCCTGAAAGTTTCGGGGTGATTCGTCAAGTGGGGGCCGAGAAAAAAGGGGGGTCCCAAAACGTGTTTTCCCCATGCAATTTTCCATAGGAACCTTTAGTCGCAGCTACAGCCCGAACTGCTGAACGGAATTACACCAAATTTGGCAAAAAGGTAGCCCTTGGTTCAGAGTCGTGCCTTTTGGTGAAATGGTGTAAATCTGTTCAGTAGTTCCAGAGAAAATCAAAAGTAAAACCACATATATATCTATGGCCGCGGAGGATCCGCGCACCCTGAGCGCACCTTCCCGATCACGAGCTGTATGCTAATTGGCTGTCAACACTCCAAACCAGGAAGTGTTGGCAGCCATCTTGTTCCTCGGTAGAACCGAGGCACAAGAAACAAGTGCGCAAAATGCAAAAAGGGGGCTGTGTAGAAACACCCTGACCCCCTAGGCCTGCTTAGGGGGTGTGAGAAGTTGGCCTGGCATATGCTGTCCACTAATTATAGTGGGCACCTTGCACCAGTCCAAACAACCCCTTATTGGAGATAGGTTAAAGACAACCTTTATTGAAAGCTATCCTAGTGGTAGCTATGGAGAGCAGCCTTCAGGCTAAGTCTTGAAGGAATGTAAAGCAGCTTGTTTTACCAGTCTATAATCTCTTGAGTGACCAAATGAAAGAGCACCACACCAGGTATATATTCAAAATATATGTATTTATTACTAAACACACCCCTCTAGTCTCTTTATGAGGCTAGAGTTCGAAGTACATAAGTTATAAGTGATTTAAACACAGTAATAGCACAAATACACGTTTGGGCCCTAGGGGCGTACCAAACCATATACCAATAAAGTGGTATAAGAACCACGACTGAGCTAGACACTAGGCCTAGAGCCTCTAGAAGTGCTTGGACCACAAGGAACCACCCAAGGTAGTGACACAGGGGACCCACGGGAGACGCGTGCAGTGTAGTAACACAGCCGCGAATCGCCGTTAACTTCTATGGAGAAAGTCGCGGTTTGGAAATTAAAGAAAAGGGACACTTAAAGAAGGACTTGGAGCAAACCCTTTGAGAACTAGGTCGTTCTAGAGTCTCTACCCACGGGAGCACCGGAGTACTCTTGTTACCTCACCCAGGGAAGCCGGGTGCATAGGTGCCTTTCGGGGTCGGGTTTCGTCGTCGATTTGAATGGCGATCTGCTGCAAAGTGCTGCTGGCGACCAAGTGAAAAGTGTCCGGGTGGATCCAAGGTTGGATCGGAGATATGAAGAACCTGAAAGCAGAGGGGCCAGAGTCTGGGTCACTAGCCAGTGACCAGGAAGGCGATGAGCAGATGCCCACCGATGTCGAGTGCTTTAGGTAGGTTGACGGTCGTCTTGACTCTTCAGCCACGAGGTCCAGGAGGCGTTGTCAGCGACCAGGAGCAGGATTCAGGCTGGTACACGATGTTTGTCGAGTGCTGAGGTGTCGGCGACCGGATTGGACCCAACAAGCCTTGGCAACGGCAAGTCTCGATGAAGATGAAGATTGACGATGATGCAGATCAGCAAGGTCTGAGGAACTCACCCAGCAAGGGTAAGTGAGGGCAAGCCTGGAGCAACCAGGGAGCCCAAGTAGAAAAAGATTGGCCTTCGTGAAGGGATACTAGCCAACGGGCTAGCAACCGCGAAGGAGCCTCAAGATGGTGCACGTGGAGCTGGCTCACAGGACACTCGTGGAGTGGAGGCCAGTGATCTTCGGTGCAGTTGGTGCTGGAGGCTAGGGCTACTCGGAGCCCAAAGCACGACTTCGTGGGAGACCCAGAAGAGGATGCACTTGCAAATGCGTGCGGTGTCCAGGGGTCACGGTTCCACGTTACCCACGACAGCTACGGGCCTCAGCTTTGCTGGGGACTCAGGGCAGCCTCGGGCAAGTCTGGAAATCTACCTCTGGTGATGCAAAGACTTCGGCGTCCGACGGGAGCTTAGGCGATGCAGACCGGACAATTGCTTCTTTGGTGCCTGCCAAGCAGGGGAGTCACTCCTTGACCCCAAGGGAGATTCTTCTGTCCTCTAGTCTTTAAGTAGAGCGTCGAAGGTCCAGGATTCTGTGTCAGAGTTTCGTCCAGGGATAATCTAAAGTCCTAAGGACTGGGTTCCTATACTTATACTAAGTTTAGGGGTTGGACTTACTCTGTGGCCCCACCTATGGGTGGGTCAGGACAGAGGGGTGGCTACACCCCTTTCCCTTTGTCCAGTTCGCGCCAAAGCAGGGGCTGCAAGCCCCTGATCCGGTTTGAACTGGGGTATGCACAGGGACACCAAATGTGCCCCCAGTGCAGGACTTCAAAGCACCCGAGAGTGCTCCCGCCCAGCCCCATTACACACTATCCTGTCTGGGGAGGTGGTCACACCTCCCTGGGACAGGAAACCTATTGTCCAGGCCTCCCCTGCCGGAGTTTCGGTCAGCAGCAGGAGGCCAGACTTGTGTCTGTGGCAGCAGCATCCATTTTGTGATGCCAGGGCTTTAGAAAGAAGTTACCGGTCAAGCCAGGGTTAACATGTCTCTCCCTCTAGAAGGGTGGAATGCTACCCCCGCCGCCAGAATTGGCGGGGGTAGTATTCCAAGATGTTTGACACCAAACACGACATGTTTCGGTGCAGCCATTCCAAAGTTAGCATTTAACGCGAGGTTATAATGCGCTTAAGAGTATATGGTCAGGCTGCACTACAAACAGCATCAGAGAAGGGTCTCCGAACGCTGCAGAGGGGCCCTGCTCATGCAGGGGCACCCTCTCACATAGGAACCACGCACTCTGCCTTCAGGATTGATAAGGCCTGCCATAGGAGTGACTTATAGGTTTATATGTGTGTATGTATACAGTGATATAGGTAGCCTATATCACAGTAAGGGGTGCATGCACCACCTTACCCAGGCTGCAGTAGCATACCTGTGGTGTCAGTTTGGATGGCCTTCCAGGGGTGGCACAATACATGCTGCAGCCCCTGGTAGGCCTCTGAGGTACCTATGCCCTGGGTACATAGTATACCATATACTAGGGACTTATAAGGGCACTCCAGATTCCAATCAGAGATGTGCCTAAGGCACATGGAAACCATTTTAGAGAGGAAGCAGCTAGGCTGGGGTTCTGATTAGCAGGGCCCCAGCCAGACTAAGGTCGAAAAACAGTGAAGCATCAGCAAAAGGATAATACGTAAAATTGAACGAAGTAATAC